>CM038216.1:131761498-131943998 GCA_021442155.1 Cymbidium sinense
ATGTACAAAAAAAGAATCAAAAAGATAAAGAATCATACAAGAGATTATGTTTGATTTGGTTGTATACATGTGTAATATGAAGATCCTTCTTAAGTCTTAATATAGAGATGCATAGAATAGATGCAAGTGTTATGTTCTTTTCAAATGAACTATACATACAAATCCTATGTGAATCCATGTCAAGAGAAGGAAAGAGAACTTCATATACACATCTTATGCTATAATCACATGCAAGCTTATAAATATTTATAACTAGCATCACTTCATTCATAATTTTGATTTAGAGGTTTTAAAGATAATTTTGGTTTAATAGTGATAATAGCCACTCATATTCTTAATTTTAATCAACATGCAATTTGACATAAAATAAAACATTTTATTTAATTAATTTTTAAAAGAAATGAATGCATGATTTCATATGGCAAACAATATTTAGCATGATTGGAAAGAAATAAAGAAATGTAAGCACATGAATTCATTCACCCTAATTAACACCTAAGGACAATCATATATAATAAGATCATTTAAAATGAACCAAAATTCTTTAAATAAATTTTCATCTTTGAATTTTATTTGACTTAGGAAATATGAAAATGGTTTGTTGTCCTAACCCATTCCCCTATGTGTGAATTGGTTTTGGTTTAATTTAGAATAATTAGGTTGATTTTATGTTTTGACTAGGTAAGATATGAATTAAATCCATTAATTATCCTTTACCTATACCACTCTAACATAATTATCCAAGTAATTATGAGCCAACATATGATATGCAACTATAGGAAAATTAAATTAGTAATGCACCTAAGAAATGAAGAGGGTCTAATGAAATTAGCTCACAATTATTGGTTAATTAAAAAGGGTTTGATTAAGTACTTTTATAACCCTCCTACACATGTAGTTTGATTATAATTTCCTTTGGAATTCTCTTGGGTTATTGAACACCAAAGAATCTACCCAAGAATGATTAAATTCTAGAATGATTTGGTTTTGAGTTTGATTAATTAAATTATTAATTAAATGATTAAGCCATCAATTAGTTGCAAAATGATTAAGTGTTATCAAAATGAAATAAACTTAAGGGAAGAGAGTGGAGAAGAAGTCCTAATCTCATTCCCTATGTTCATTTACTGTTTAATGATGATTAACTCAATTAATGAATTCATTACTATTTAACATTTAATCATTTAATTAGGAAAGTGGTTAAGAATGAAGCCATTCCCTAATTAAGCAATAAATTCTATGAAAATCATGGGAGAGGTTCCCACTAATCAATCTCAAAAATTTGAATTAATTGCTAGAGTAATTAGAGAGTAATTAGCTTAATTATATTTTTAATAAAACCCAAATTGAGTCAAAATCATTATTCAAAATTGATTTTAATTTTTTATTATTCTCCTCTAAATTATCTTTAAAATGAGTATTTATTTGTATTTTTTAGATTTTTCTATAATTAGTTATGAATTTTAGAAGTTTTACCATTAAAATTGATTAATTAAGCCTAATTAAACTCCTAATCCCATCATGTGGCTGATGTGCTTTCCACGAGCGGATTGGTTATTTAAGTTATCACATCTGGAAATTGGCGGATGGCGGCATCTTCTCATGGGCCATCCGATCTAAGATCGGATGGTTAATCCTATGGTTTGGGTTAAGAATTATTGGATCTAGCATGATTTGATCACAATTTTTCGATCATGAAGCGGATGGCGTATGATCCTTCTCCTTCACGGCGATGAAAACGCTCATCTTTCGTTCAATCCTCGCTTCGGTTGGATCAAAACGATCCACACCTTGAAGGAGGGATGCATATCCAATGGTCAAGATTGCATGGGATGATAATCCCTTCAAAAGGACCAACTAAAAATTTCTTATGGCTATGATTTCAACAATTACCTGTGAGGCTATCACCGGTGCTTAGCGGAGGTAGCTTCATCTAGTAGAGATGAAGTTGAAGAAAATTGATCTTGATTTAAAGTGGTTGGTCCAAGCTCCTCTTCAATGGTCTTGATCAAGTGGCACTTTTTGCTTGGGACTTAGAAATGGTTTGATTGAGCTCAATGAGGTTCAAGGATGGTGTGTGCAAGGTTAATTTGATTTTGGTTGAGAATTGAATGAGTTGAGCTCAGGATTGATCTCCCATATTTTAGCTTTGAGTAAAATTGAGAAATGAAAATCAAGGAAGCTCGGGAATGGCTGAGGAAAGCTCTGGGATGCTTGGCTTAGACTCCTACAGCTCTGAACAATGAATTCCTTCTATTTGAGTGAGAATGAGAGGGGGTATATCTTTCCCCTCCTTGGATCGGACAGAGGGTGGTTTATTTACCATTTTGGCTCAATGGGTTGGATTGGCTGATCGATTTGAGTTGCAAAACATCCCATATGGGTCATTTTAGGTAGAGGAGTGAGGGAGAGTGGCTGTCCATGTAATTGGTGAGTGGATTTGGTGAGCCAAGTGTCTAAGAGTTATTGGAGAGGTCATTTTAGCCTCCCCTTGGGTCATGGCCAACCCAAGCTCATTGGGTCATGTTCACCACCCTCCTTGGTGCCTATGTGGACTACTAGAAAGGTGTCAAGTGGCCTTGAGGAAATGGCCAAATTCCAAGTGAATTTGGTCATGGGATACCTTTGACCTAAGAGCAAAGTGGTCATTTGGCTATGAGTTTGATTTCGGCAGATTTGAAATGATTTAAAAATGGGTTGGGCCAAATTTTAAGTGATTTGGAGTTCATTTGATTTGATTTGGCTCAATTTGACCCATATGGGTCAAGTTGGGTCTAATTGAGTTAAGTTGACCAATTGGTCAAATTGGGTCAAACCATGGGTTATGTCAAGTTCAAATGATCATTTAGAGCCTATGAGTATCATTATTTTGGTTCAATTTGATTTAGATTTGACTTTGGTTCATTTAGGTTCATTTGAGTCAAATGGGCCAAGTTGACCAATTTGACCCATTTTACCCAATTGGGTTAGGTCATGGGTTGGTTTATGCTTGCTTGATCATTTGAAATGTATTGCAAGCTTTGGTTTTAATCAATTTTGATTTGGTTTGATTTCATGTTGATTTGACATTTTTAGGTCAGGTTGGGTTCATGGTCAATTGGGCTAGGTTGGGTCTAATTTGTCAATTGAAGTCTTGGTCAAGTTCAAAAATCAATTTAGAATGAATTTGACCCATTAGTTGTAATCAATTTGGCTTAGATCAAGATTTGACCCATTTTAGCTTTTTAGGTCAATTTAGGTCAACTTGAGTTAGGAGGGCCAATTGGGTTGGTTTGGCTCAATTGATGGTTTGGTCATGTTCAATCATTGATTATGAATGAGTTTGAGTCAATGGTTTTAATCAATTTGGCAAATGGTGGATTTTGGCTTGTTTATGTCTCATTTGGGCTAAGTGTTAACCCTCAAATGCTAGGTTTGACTTGGTTTGACCCAATTTGAGTGATTAATCATTCTAGGATGATTGTTGATCACAACGTGAGGCTTGGATGAGCTTAGTTCAATCTAATTTGGGTTGGATTAGAACTTAGCTATAAAAGGGCTTTTAGGTCACTTTAGGTGTAGTGAGCCTAAATGGGTCAACTGACTTGATCACGGCTTGATTCAAGTTTGGTTGAACTCACATATGGACTTATGATGGAAATATAAATCCAAATGCAAGTGATTTGGAGTCAAATGGGCTTTGGTTCATTTGACAATTTCAAGTCAAAAGGATGAACATGGGTTTGACTTGGGTTAGTTTGATTTTTGCTTGGTGATTGTAGTTTATGTTTATATTTGGGCATGTGATTGAAAAGTGATTGTTTGAAGAGAAAATCCAAGGGTTTGGATTGATTTGAGAAGAAATCAAGAAAGCGGCTTTAAGGATATAAATTGGGTTTAGATTTGAGTTTTGAATTTATATTGATTTGATTTTGGTTATTTAAATTCATATTTTATTTATATTTGTGAAGATAAATGAGAATATAAATGATCCATGAGAGAATCATGTGAATTAGGAGTGATTTGATCATGAAATTGGCTAAGGTAGTCCAAAAGTTTGAAGGAGTTTTGATTTGGTTTGACTTATATTCACTTGATTTGGATGATTTGGATGCCAATTTCATTTATAGTTGTGAATATAAATGATGGAATAAGTGATTTATAAGGAAATCACTTGGCTTTGGGTTGATTTGAAGGATTTGGCTAAGCTCATGAATGTGGTTCATAAGGCTTAGGGAGGTTTTGGATTTGGAATTGACTTTGGATTTGAATCATTTGGAATTAGAATTGGATTTGTAATTGATTTTGGATTTCAGAAAATCAATTGAGTTGGGATTGATTTGAGATTTGAGAAAATCAATTGAGTTGGAATTGATTTGGATTTGATTTGGATTGGTTTGAAGGAGTGTACATGGGTTGGATTTGAGCTATAGGATAAGTGGTTGCCTAAAATCTCTAATACATAGCCTAATCTTATGATACACGCTTCTAAGCCTCTAGGGTTAGGTTAAGTGTTCACCTAATCACTGGAAGTGTCTTAAGACTTAGGAACTCTTAATTTAGAGTCTTTTAAGATGAAAAGTTGAGAGCTCACTCCAAAGAGTCAATTACAATCAATTTTGGGTTGGGTTGTCATTTGACCTATTTTGGCTTTATAGGCCAATTTGGGTCATCTTGATTCAAATGACCAATTAGGCTTGGTTTGGCTCAATTGGGGGTTTGGTCATGTTCAATCATTGATTATGAATGAGTTTGAATCAATAGTTTTTAATCAATTTGGCATATGGTGGATTTTGGCTAGTTTGGGTTCATATGGGTTAAAGGGTTGACTTGAATCACACTAGATGACTTGATTTGACTTTTATTCGATTAACTAGGATGATCAATAATCATGACATGAAGTTTGGATTAGCTTTGGGTTTGACCTAATTTTGATATGGATTGAATTTGATTTTGGTTCATGTAGGTCAAATTAGCCACTTTGGGTCAAGTGAGCCAATTGGGTTTAGTTGGCTTGATTTTGAGTTGGGTTTGATTTGGTTGAGTTTATATATGAATTTGATATTGACAAATTCAATTACAATTGGTTTGAAGCCAAATGGGTTTTGGTTCATATGATAATTTCAAGCCAAAAGGTCAACATGGACTTGACTTGGGTTGACTTGGGTTTAGTTTGATAATGATGGTTTATGTTTATATTTAGGTCATTGTAATGATTGAATCAGAAGGAATCCATGAGTTTTGGTTTTGGTAACATTTAGCCAAGTTCAAGAATTTGGCTAAAAGGGCTAAAATTGGGAATTTGGTTTGCTTTAGGTTTTAATCATTTGGAGTTTGGAATTGAATTATGATTTGAAATTTTGATTTGAATTTGATAATTGAAAGATAAATTAGATTAGGGTTGATTTGAATTTCGTTAAGGTTAAGTCCATAATATAAAATCAAAGGGCTTGGGAAGGGATTTGGAGTTTGAATTTAATCATGAGATTCAATCATTTGGAGTTTGGAATTGATTTATAGTTTGGAATTTTTATTTGAATTTGATAATTGAGAAAATCAATTAGATTGGGGTTGATTTTAATTTGGTTAAGGCTAAGTCCATAAGATAAAATCAAAGGGCTTAGGAAGGGATTTGGATTTTGACTTTAATCACAGGTTTCAATCATTTGATAGTTGGATTTGATTTTGGAATTTGGATTTGAATTTTAGTTTGGAAGAAGGATTGTTTAGGCTATAGGGTAGGCAAGTCCTCCAATCCCTAAGGCACAATAATCCTTGCTAATCTAAGTCTCTAGGGTTAAGTTAACTATTCATTTAATCATAGAAGTGTCTTAAGACTAGGAACTCTTATCAGAGATCTATGATAAAAGGTTGAGAGCTCACTCCAAAAGTGAGGTTAATAACTCTTATCCCCAGCGGATACATCCATCAAATCTATCAACTCATATAAAAACGCTTCCCTGTAGAAGGTTCATGCACCCATCCTGGATTATAATTCTATCTTCTTTCCCAAATCATATGATCAAATTCAACCCCTTATCCCTGGGATAATTCAACTCTCCCCCAATGGAAGGTTCACATATTCAATCCTTTAGCAGATTCCTCCTCTTCCTCTTATGCCCTTGGCATAAGTTGAGTTACATTGCACTAAGATCGTGATTCTGTCTACATCTCGGGTTTAAGTATAGATCATTTTTTATAGTGCTTGCAATCCTTTGGACGTTATTAATCTCGGTCAATGCCAATGTGTGGTGTGCCTTGTTAATTACACCACACCTATTGGGGGTCCTTTTGTTTACCTCACTTTTGGAGTGAGTTCTCAATCTCCTCATCATAGATCTAAGACTCTTATAGACACTAAGAGCTCCTTAATCTTAAGACACTTCTAGTGATTAGGTGAACACCTAACCTAAGCCTAGAACTTAGAAGGGTTAGTCAGGAGAGGTATTTAGTAACTTAAGGAGACTTGCACCCCTATAGCCTCTCCTTCCATCCTTTCTTTCTCAAATCAAACCCCAAATTCAAATTCCAAATTCAAATTTCCAAAATTCATAATCAATCCCATGATCAAATCCAAGCCCATAATCCTTCCTAAGTCCTACGATTTTATCTTATGGACTTAACATTAACCAAATTCAAATCAATCCAAATTCAATTTATCTTCTCAAAGATCAATTCAATCCATTAATCATTTATCTAATTCAAGTCCAAACTCAATTCTAAATGATTGAAACCCAAAATCAAATCTGACTCCCAAATCCTTCTTAAGCCTTATGATCCACTTTCATAAGTTAGCCAAAATCTCCTTTAAACTAAATCAAACTCAATTAATTTCTTTATAAATTAATTATTCCTTCATTTATGTTTAGAAATATAAATGTAACCTAAACCCCCATCACCAAAACTAAACCAAACTAAATCAAACCAAACCAAGATCTTTCTTAAGCCATATGGACCCACCTCAAGGAGGTTAACCAAGTCTCAACCCAAATCAACCAAAAATTAATTGATTTCTTTATAAATCAACTATTCCTTAATTTATATTCACAAATATAAATGAAACCCACATTCCAATGATCAAAACCAAATCAAACTAAATTAATTTCTAAGCCCTTTTGACCTACCTCCATGATTAGTCAAATTTTCTTCCAAATCACTCCAAACTCAAGTGATTTTCTCATGAGTCATTTATATCTTCATTTATATTCACAAATATAAATGAAATATAAATTCAAATAGCCAAAACCAAATCCAAAATATCAAACCCAATTCAAGCCTTTTAAGCCATTTCTTGAACTTGCCCAAAACTCATTCAAATTAAGTCAAAATCAATGGATTTTCTCTTGAATCAATCATTCCTTCAATCATCTATCCAAATATAAAGGAAACCTATAATTATCTAGCCAAATTGAAATCAACCCAAGTCAATCCCAACTTAGCCCTTTTGACTTGAAAATTCCAAATGAATCAAAACCCATCATAGCTCAAATTGATTGCAGTTGGATTTATATTTCAATCCTAAGCTCATATATAAATCCAACTAAACCTTAATCAAACCAAAACAAAGCCAATTGACCCCAATTTAGGTCCACTTGATCCAAAGTGGCCTAAAGAACCCATTTGAACCAAGTTCTAATCCAACCTAATTTGGATTGAACCAAGCCCATCCAAGCCTCATACCATGACTATTGATCACCCTAGGATGATCAATTACCATAAATTGGGTCAAACTAAGTCAACATGGCCATTTGACCAAGTCAACCTTTAGCCCATATGAAACCCAAATTAGCCAAAACTCACCATACACCAAATTGATTAAAACCATTGATTCACACCAACTCATAATCAATGATTGAACATGACTTGACCATCAATTGAGCCAAACCAAACCCAATCATTTGACCCAAGTTGACCCAAATTATCCTAAAAGGCCAAAATGGGTCAAATCATGACCCAACCCAAATTGATTGCAAACCAATGGCTCAAGTTCATTCCAAATTGATTATTGAACTTGTCCAAAGCCATAATTGAGTCCAATTTGACAATTGGTCAACCCAATCCAACTAGCCCAAATTGACCTAAAGGTCAAATTGGCCAAAATATAAATTGATTTAAACCAAAGCCTACAATCATTTTCAATTAACCAATTAAACTTGAACCAACACCCAACCCAATTTATTAATTTGGTCAAATTGGTCAACTTGACCCATTTGACCCATCTGATTCCAAAAGACCCAAAATCAAACCTAAGCCAAATTGATTGAAACCACTTGAACAAAAAAAACATTAAATCATTATTTGAACCTACCCAAGACTTGGTTTGACAAATTTGACCAATTGGTCAACCTAACCCAACATGACCCAAATTGACCCATTTGACCAAATTAAGCCAAAACTCATAAAACCAACCCATGGGACCTTGCAACTGACCAACCCGACCCAAACACATCCTAGGTCAGAAAAAAATTAGCCAAACCTAATTGGAGCCAAACCCATGGCAAATCACCCTTGGATATGCCTCCCCATGTGGGATTTTGCCAAAATTGGCAAAGTCCACTCTCCTTTCATCCTTGCACCATCAGCACCCAAATGGGGTATCATCTACCAGCCCACCCTATGGGCTAGTTTCATGGACCAAAGGGTGGTGAGTTAACTCACCTCCCTCCCAAACCGAGAACCCATGGATAGGGGAGAAGCCATCCCATCAAATCCTTGAGCCACCTCCCATGCATTCCTCCACTCAAATCAAATGTGGACTGATGGGGATAACTCGCACTCTAACGGTGACTCAAAAATGGGAGAAATCTCGTCATCCACTCGCCCAATTGAGGGTATACCCCCCTCAATTGAATGAATTCACCCATTCACTCATGAGAGCTCCCAAGACATTTTCAAAACTCCTAGCACTCCCTAGAGCATTTCAAGCCTTCCCCACTTTGAATTTTCTCTCTTCTCTGAAGACAAAATAAGGGAGCTCATATTCAATTCCAACTTCCATTTCTTAATCAAAACTCAATTTCTCTTGCACACACCTACCACATACCTCGTCGAAGCTACCCAAGTCATTTCCCAAGCTCCAAATCAAGAGGATGGACTGATCAAAGCCAAAGCTCAGATCTTCTGAGATCCACTCCAATCACTGTTGCTCAGGCTTCATCTCCAGATGAAGCTACCTCAAATGGTAGCTTTAGCTTGGAGGTATTTAGAAAAATGGTTGGAGCTTTTTTGAAAAAAATTTGCATGTGAGCGATCCCAGCCATTGATCTTAATGGATCCTCATGAAGGTGTGGGTTGTTTTGAGTGAATCCAGCTGTGAGCTCGATCGAGCATCCATGGTGGACGCCCATTATTTATCGCCAGAAGAGAGATCATGGTCATCCATTTTATGTGATTGGAATGGACTGATTGAATCACTTAGATCATCCATTTAATCCCTCCTTTATCAGTTTGATCATGGATGGAGATCGGATTGAATGAAAGTGCATCCCACCGCCATTCAGTCAACCGTGAGTGTGACTACTTAAATAGCCAATCACTGGTGCATATGCGTTCTGTAACACGCATGAATTAGGCTTAATTAAGTTTAATTTAATGATTTTAATGTTGAAACTTCCCTAATTCATAACTAATTATAATAAAATCTAAAAAATACAAACAAAGGCTCATTTTAAAGGTATTTTAGAGGGGAACCCATTATAATTATCCTTAATTAATTTTGAATGGTAAATTGGGCTTAGTTTAATTAAAAGTTAATTAATTACTCCATAATTAATTAACCAATTAACTTCAAATTTTTTTAGATTGTTAGGGGATGACCTTCCATATTTTTTTCTTATTTATTGGTAATTAATTATGGAAATTGATTGATTAAGCTATAATTACTTTCTTAACTTAATTAAGTGATAATTAATCATATGAATAGTAATTTACTTAATTAATTCATCTATCACTTAATAGTGAGAGAGTGGAGTTGGATTGGGGCTTCTCTAATCTTTTCCTAAGTTTCATTCACTTTTTCAAGAGAAATTAATTAAGGATTAATGGATTAATTAATTGCTTAATTATCTAAATTTAAAATACATCTGAACCTAATTAATTGAGGGGTAGGTCTTTAGGTGTTCAATAGCCTAAAGAGATTTAATGAAATTATGATTTGTTCATTTATGTGAGAAAATCATAAAAGTAATTAAGTAAGTTTCTTAAACTTAATTAACTATTAATTATGATCCAATTGCATTACTTTCATTTTATAGATCATTGCTAATTTACTTTTCAATTCATTTCCATATTACATTGTCTCATAATTATTGGATAACTATTATTTTAAGGTAACATGGTAAGGGTTAATTAATTGAGTTAATTCATACCATAACTTAATTAATCCATAAAATCAAAGTAATTATCTCTCATTGAATCAAATTAACTTACAAACATGGGATGGGATTAGGATTAGCAAACCTCTTTCTCTCTTTCTCTCTTTCCTTAAATCAAGTTAAACATAAAATTAAAAGTGACATTAAAAAGATTTAGTTTGCTTTAAATAAATGTATTTGATATGATTATCCTTAAGAATGAGTTTGGTTGAATGAAATCACATGTTTATGTTTATTTATTCTTCTCCAATCATATTAAATGTTGTATGTCATTTGATTTATGCATTCATCTTTTGTAAAAATTAATTAAATCAAATGGTTTCTTTATGTGCTTGCATGTGTTGAATTAATTTAAATATGTGTGGCTATTATCACTATTAAATCAAAGTTATTTTCAAAATTTATAAGTCAACTATGATATTTGAGTGATAATAGTTATAAATGTCTATATGCTTGCATGTGTCTATGGCTTAGAATATGTGATTTGGAGTTTTCTTTCTTTAGTATATATGGATTTACATGAAGTTTGAATGTTAAAAAGTGTATAGCCCATTTGAAGGGGGGCACAACATTTGTTTGAATTCATTCCTATGTATTTCTATGTTAGAATTTAGATAGAACTTTAGCTCACATGTATAAATAATTCAATTGAAAGAAATACAACTTTTGCATGATTTTTCATTATCAGTAATTCTTATACATTCAAGTGTATTCAAGAATAGTGGGTATATCTAGCCTAAATATTTCGGGGATGCATGGCTTTAAGTAGCCCCAATGAGGTCATTACCTCACTCCCCCAGTTTAACAATGGTGAAGTATCCACTTAAAACTTTCATACACTTGTATGTGCATTTGGCTAATGAATGAAAATATCATTTTTCAACTTTAGCTCATATGTATAAATAATTCAATTGAAAGAAATACAACTTTTGCATGATTTTCTATTCTTGTAGTCACTTGTACATTCATTTGTATTCAAGAATAGTGGATATATCTAGTCTAGATATTCCGGGGATGTAAGGCTTTAAGTAGCCCCAAGAAGGTCTTTACCTCACTCCCCTATTTTAACAATGATTAAGTATATGCTTAAAACTTTTATACACTTGTATGTGTCTTTAGCTAATGAATGAAATATAAATGCTCTCTTTATAAGTTGCTTAAACCCCTATGCATAATCCAAGTTAGGACAGGTGAGCTTGGTTACCCATGTGTAGGGTGCTAAGTCCAAATTATGTATATAACTGCTTAGGTTGTATGGTGTGTTTAGCTAACACTTATCTTACAGGTGTAGTTAGATTTACCTTTCATATTTTTAATGTAATTTGGCATTAGAAATTAAGATTAGTGTTATAGGAGGATAAGGATGAGTAGTGGCTAGAAGGCTTTGTCCTAGGGTGACATGTAATGCCTTGAAGCCTACCAAATCAAAGGAAGAAGCATGAAGGAATGAAGGAGATTTGAAGACCCCCCATAACATTTATCATTTATAATTTGTAATTATTCTTTTATATTCTGGGTTGTATAGGGTATAGCTTGGCTACCCACTTTCTCTTTCGTTGTATGAAATTGACCATTTCTTTTATTCTTTTATGTTATATTTATAAAATTGATTGATGTTATGTTTAAATTGCACAATATAAATGACATATTTTTTTCATACTTTCTTTATGAATGGTGCTTTAATGTGTGGTATGGATGCGATTAGGCTCTTAGAGAAAAATAAATCTTTTACTTAACTACAACTCATAACTTAAGTTTTAAATAACTCATGATCTCAAATAAAGCCTAAGAATTAAAACAAGATACTTAAAAGATTTAGCAACCCCTTAAATAATGTTGTATGTTTAACATCATGCATACATGTTGCTTCACTCTTGCTAAGAGAGGTTTCCATCCTTGCATAGTAGGAGAAGACTTGACCTTTGAGGGTCTCCTCTATGGTGGAAAACATCTCTTTCTCGTTGATTTAGCCCATAATCCACTTTCATCATGCATTTAGACATATGAAAATCCCATGGCCATTTGTCAAAATGAAGTGTCCAAAATCAAATAAAAATTGAAAAGATTTGCATTTATAAATTAAGTCATTATTCATACCACTTATGCTCTAGTCTCTTAGGGAGTAGGTTTAAGGACTTTAGTCTCTTTCTAAATAATAACAACCCAACTATCTTGCAAAATTATATGACTTGCCTACATGATTTTAAAGCATAGGAGGAGTTAGCTAGCTGCCACTCTATGCAGTTATAAGTCCAGCAGCCGTGTGGTTTAGCCTCTCTTGTGGAGGTAAATCATATACCCACTTTCGCGTAGACTTTAGTCATGCCTTTATTTATGCCAAAGCTCCCTAGGTTTAGGATATGAAGTAGTTGTTTCCTTCGGTCTACAAGCATAAATCCTCATCTATTAGGTAATAAAATTTCAACTCAAACATATAATTATCTTTAACTTCAAACATATAAAGCCAAACCATAGGATAGATTGGAGTGCTCACTAGATTTTCTAGTATCATGAACATTCTTTACTCATCTCATTTAGCTTCTAAAATAAGTCTTCTCATTGATCTTTCCTATTTGATTTTTCAAACATAACTAATCCTTTGATAGTCTTATCCTTAAAATCTTTGGAGACAATAATTGCCTACTTTAATTTAGAGTATTTCTAAGGAATTCACCTTCCTTAGGATGTAATTAACTATGGAGGTTTGCCTCCATAAGAAACTTTAGAACCCAATTTAATATAAACCCTACTTTATTCATCCATATAAATTAGAAAAAAAATTTATGGTATATTCGAAGCATCATGCCTTAGAGTCCTTATTGTGATTATCATTGAAGGGTGATGCATCTATCTTTCAAGATAGTACATCATATCTCAATATCGTACCTGATTACTTCAATAAGTACCTCCTCAGATCTGCGTGGTGTCCATCATATACATCTAAAAATAAACACCACACTCCAATAATGAATTTAGTACCCTGAACAAGAAAATTGGAGGATGATTGGATATCTTGAACAAATTCTTGCTAAATCTTCAATAAAATTCTAAATTATCGAAGACAAAAAAAAACACCTAACTCCATTCATTGCTAGTGGTTGAGGTAGCTTTTCACTTCTTTTGGTTTTTTTTTTTTTTTTACTTTATCAGGTTCAATTTCTTTGGAAGAGTTTCATTAGTCTACAACAATTCTTTCCATGGTCATCAATTAATAATTTTCTCAATAAAACACAAGATTAAACTACTAATATATTTCAAAATTAACTCAAATCACCAAACAGTCGCTAAATACAACTTTGAAAATAGAAAACTCATTTGTAATAGTTTACATACTTCTCTTCACCATTTAAAAGATATTACCATTATGCATATTTGAAAAGTTTTGAGAGCCTTCAAAAACCTAATAAAATATATTCAAATTTAAAGTGCTAAGGGACACATGCATGTGGTTTTTTTCTTTGATCCTTTGGTAATATGGCAATTTGAATGAATCTAGAAAGCCATCTAGAAAATAGTATTACTCATTTCTGCCCAATATTTGATCATTGAAAGGCAATGGAAACTAATCGTTATATGAACATTATTTCTTCTGATATAGTCAATGGATATTCTCCATCTTAATTTTTATAGGAATTAATTCATTGTTAACTTTCTTCACTATTATTATATTTCACTATTTTGGCATAACTTGAATTGGATTGATTCATAAACTATCATAAATAGATTATATTATCATGTTACTCAACCTCTTAAATACTTCACAATGAAATGCTTACTTATGAGCTAAATTCTTAAATTGATTATGATCATATAATAATAAATTATGCTCGCTAAGTACACAAAGTAATTTATCTTCTAAGATAATTCAAATATGTGGAAGATTCTACAAAAAAGGAAAAGAAAAATGATTTCGTAAATTCTTTAACTCGAATATTACTGGTTTCATTATTTATGAATGTAGATGTGATTAACCTCATCTCAAAGTCGCATAATATCTCTAATTTTTATGATGAAAAGAATCCATTAATGTTAGTCCATCGCTTCAAAATCCTATAGATTTGAGGATAATGAAGGACTAAACTTGTGTATAATGACTTTTTATGTTGGTCAAGTTAGTAAGTTAATTCCATTACTTAGCAAATAACTTTGTCTTTTCATTGTTAAAAAAATACATGGTAACAAAAAATAATAAGCATTAGACATCTTACATCATTTTATGGCAAGCTTTGAAAATTTTAAAATATTTTTATTATAAATTATTTAAATAAAAAATACAATTTATAGAAATTAAAAATATTTACAATTTATAATATTAAAAAATAATCAACTTATTTAAATTATTCATATTTTGTTACTCAACTGGCCACTAAATTTCAAGATCAGAATAATGTTTAAAGTTATCTACCTCTAACTGAATCTAATTAACGTGAATATGTTTATTAATCAAAAACCTCTTTCGATTTTTATTAATTTATAATTATAATTTATTTAAGATAATATATTAATTGATTAAAAATTATTAATTAATTTAACTAATTAAAATTAATTAATTTAAGAAAAAACTCAATTTAATAATATCATCCTAATTCATTATCTAAAAAATTATTTTAAAAAAATTACTCAAACAAAATAAAAATAAAAATATTCATAACTTAATATAATATTTTAATTGATTATTAATTAGAAAATTATATATATATATATTGTTGAGAATTTTATTAGGTAGATCGAGATCTTGTAGCAAAAATTATCCAACACACTGGCGGGGATATGAACAGGTTATAATGGAAAACGCATGGAAAAATCACTACCGCCTCTAGAACTTTCACTATGTGTCAAAAGATACAGTCGCTTTCGTTAGTTCGGAGAAGAAGGTCTGAGCTGAAACAATATTAGGTGAAAATACAATATCGATCAACTCAACCCGGGGAGAAGTTTCCCAAAAGCCGATCTTCGGGAGCAACCTCTGATCTTCGGAGATGGAGCGGCAACCGGTCTTTTCTAGTCCTCTGGGGGCGATCTCCTAAGGGCGACTCACGATCTTGACTACTTGGTGGTGGCGGTGGTGATCGTCGGTGGCTCGAGTTTCTGAGCTCTAGTCTTCAAATCGATTCCCAGGTGAGAATGATCATTTATAGATTTTGGAGTGGCGTGCTAAATTGGAAAACTCCAACCACTCCCATCGGACGCCAGGCGATCCCCGATCGACGGCGGTATTTTGATCCAGGTGCCTTAATGATGTAATTGGGTGATCTTGATTCGTTGGATTCGCCTAATGAGCCGCCGATCCGACTATAAATATGTCGCTTTGGTGACCATTAAACCGGATCGGGATCCATTTTCATGTCGATATCCGTCGATTCGATTGACGCATCGGTATGCTTGATGTATGTTCGTCATCGAGATTCGGAATTATAAGTTTGTCAAATCGGTGATTAGATCAAACATTTCAAAAAACGCCTCAGATTCGAATCAGATAAATTTTCGAGGATGATATATATATATATATATATATATATATATATATATATATATATATATATATATATATATATATATATATATATATATAATATTTTAATTAATTATTGATTATAAATTTACATTTATTAAATTAAATGATAAATAGTATTCATTAATTTAATTTCTTTTAATTAATACTAATTAATCACGAAAATTTTTTAATTAATATTTACGAATAAAATTAAATTAATTTAAGAATAAACTTAATTTAATAATATCATCCTTATTCATTATCTAATAAATTATTAAATTATTTAAGAAAATCAATCAAACAAATAAAAATAAAAATAGTCATAACTTAATATAATATTTTAATTGATTATTAATTAAAAGTTTATATATATATATATATATATATATATATATATATATATATATATATATATATATATATATATATTAATTACAGATTATAATTTACATATATTAAATTAAATGATAAATAGTATTCATTAATTTAATTTCTTTTAATTAATACTAATTAATCGGCGAAAAAATATACTGCAAACCGGCTAGCAAAGGCATCAACGGGATTTCGGCGTTCTAAATCCATCTTTCTCCCATCTCACTCTCTTTCCACCTGAAACCATCGACTGCACGGTAATCCTCATCTTTCCTCTCACTTCCTTTGCTAGAGCTTCAATTTTGCAAATCTATAAATCTTGTAAATCCGCATGCCAACTGGATTTACTAGGGGTTGTTTGGTTGGTAAAAAAATGCATAGTAAAAAAAAATAAAATGTTAAATGAATAAAATAAATTTTGAATATTTTACAATTATTTAGTTGTATTTAAAATAAATATATAAAAATTATATTTTCTGTTTAATTTGATATATATAAAATAAATTAAATATTTATATTATGAATATTATTATACGTAGAATAATTATAGAAATTTTTTCATTAATTAAATTATTAAATTAATAAACTAAATATATATTAAAATATAAATAAATTATAACAAAAAAATTTACTACTTGATTAAAAAAAAGATTACGATATATTTATTTTAAAATTAAAAGTGAAAAATTGGATATTCTTGGAGGACCTCTATGCAACTTCAACTCATAAATGTAATTTATTTTAATAATATCTATTATGTAACTTTTAAAAAAAATTCATTTACTTTCATAAGAAGCTCAATATATATATATATATATATATATATATATATATATATATATATATATATATATAAAAAATTACATAAAATTATTATTTTTGATATGTTGATTAACTTTATAATTTGAACACTAAAATAAACAAATCATAATTATTTTATCATTTAAATAAAAATATATATCATTTGAGTTACATTAATAAATTAATTGAGTCATATTGATAGATTTTTAAAGTGATTTCAAAATCTTTTTTTCACAAAATAATAATATAGTGATATAAAATGAAAGAGGGTTAAATTAAATTATTATTTTTTAATAATAAAATTAATGATATGATCGATAAAAAAATATATTTTTCTAATACTTTTCTATATTTGAAAATGTACATTTTATTTTTTTTAAAAGTAAATAATGATAATATTTTTAAGTGATATTAAAGATTATATATATATATATATATATATATATATATATATATATATATATATATATATATATATATATATATATATATATATATATTGAAGTTTTGATGTAGAATATATAATATATAATAAGAATGTGGTATATATATAAATTCTCTAATAAATAAATGAATCTTTAAAAAAAATAGTGGTAGAATTAGAAGAATCTTTCATATTTATGATCAAGAAATGAAAGATTTTGTAGCATCCATTGCCAAGTCCATGACAAGCTAACCATCGAAGAATTATTGCTTTGGTGAGAGCTTTGATTGATTGATTAGCTTTGAAGCAATCACACCCTTTCCCCTCTTCCCTTCAAAAGAAGGGGGATAGATTCAAAATCATTAATTCCAATGATTTAATTACATATTAAATACATGATTCAAGAACAAAAAAGTTTTAAATAACACTTTATCGCAACAAAATTAGTTTAATACAGTGATATTTTCGGCTGATGATTATCTTAAGCCTGAGAGAGTGGAGGAGATTTTTTATTGAAGAAATCTTAGAATGACGACCGACAAAATGCTATAGGGCTGAATAATTATTGTGATTTGGTTGAGGTCATTGTGGTGATAGCTCATGAATGAATGCTACAAGACAAGAGCTGATCCCTGTCTCCGTGGAGCTTTGCTTTTGTTGGTATAAATCAAATATTAAAACCGAAAAAGCATCACATATCCTTCTTGTACAATGTATTCCATGCCTTTTGATCTCAACTGCATTGATTATAAACAACCCCTTAAGAATCCTTAGTGTTTATAAGCATTAAATGTCTCTTAAGTTTATGTTTTGATGCTGGGAATTTGAAGAGAGACAATGGACAGAAAAAAGGAAAGTTGAAAAGATCTAATTAATGGTTGTTGATTCATAATCAGCCAACAAATTATTAGGATTTATTTTATTTTCTTTTAATAAAAATGAGGAATTAAGATCTGTAAGTTAGATGAATGTGAGGTTGTGGGGATCAAACTTACAGGGCCTTTCTCCCTAGCAGCGGCCAAAGAACTAGCTGCAACAAAATCATCATAGGATACCTGATGACGCATGCACTCATATTTTTCATAGATAAATGATATAAAGAAAGTCTAAAGCTTACGAACTAAACTTCTCAAAAACAAAAAATAACTAGAAAAAAAAAGTTTGAAACAAATGGAACATGTGATTATAAGAGCAATTGCAGAGCATTATGAGCATCACAAAGGGGGTCTATGAACTTTGTGGGAGGCTTCTAGACTACAGAGATAAAAACTGAAGCACAATAGGAACCAAATGCGTAAAAAAATTATAAAAAAAAAAACTGATACTCTATTCTCTCGTCCAGTGGAAGTTCAGTGAGCTCGAACTCAACCTAAAGAAGGTAAGCACAATATTAGTCATTTCAATATATATATACATATATATAATTTTAAGGTATTATTAGCAATAATTGTAAATTGGTTTAAAACGTAACCAAAGAAAAAGATTAATAACAGAAGAATGACATTGAGCACAAGAGCAAGTGACAAGAATTATGAATCTATGAATAATGGCATGTATAATGTATCTCAGCTTACAAAAAGATGAATATCTCCACTAGAATGTTCAGTGGAAGAAGATAAAATATGCCTAAGCAAGACCAATTAAAACTTGCATATATTGCTTGTTTAACAAGAAATATTAACTTTTCAGAAAAGAAGTATGGCTTCAGTAGCCTATAGCTACAACATGCAATATATGCAAGTCTACACATAGATGAAAACATGCTTTCAACGTGGTTATATGCATATGCTAGTACAAAAGCAAATGATTAGTATAATGTACTGTGTGAAAAGTAACACTTAAAAGAAGAAATGGTGAAGTTTTCCTCATATATGTATTTAAAGTTTTAAGTATACAAGAGACAAAAAAAAGTATGCAAGAGACAAAAAAAAGTATGCAAAAGACAAAATATAAGAAGAGGAACAATAAAATGAAGCCATATTACAAGAATAAAATCAATAAAAAAGGAAGAGCATGAGAGATGCAAAAAATGTCAGGTAAAAAATATCATATGAAAAAAATCTGAAATTTAGAAAAAATATGCTCAGCACTAATTTTTCACACATATCTGACTTGTTCCTTATCAGAATTGGATGAAATAAGCATCTTTGGAAAGCTAATGAACTTCTTTACACTTTCATGTTGATCACTTTTAGTAATTACCTATGATTCTACAGTTCCAAACATCATAAAAAAAAAATGAAAAAAATATGACCGTTTTTTTCGTAAATATCTCTCTCTTATCCAATTAGATGAAATAGACATCTTTGGAAATCCATCGAACTTCTCTAACTTTCATGTTGATCACTTTTGGTAATTACCCATGGATTCGCTACAGTTCTCGCTAACATCATATGTAAAAAAACTGAAATGCTGAAAACATATGCTTAGTGCCGGTGTTTCATACATATCTCATTCGTTCCTTGTCGGAATTAGATGAAATAGATACCGTTGAAAATCTAACAAATTTCTCTACAACTTTGATGTTGATCACTTTTAATAATTACTTACTGATTTGCTACAGTTCTCAGAAACATCATATGAAAAAATTCCAAAAAGCTGAAAAATATGACACCAAAACGGTTATGCCTTCAGAATTTCAAGAAGTTGTATAACAAATTTCAACTGAAACATCTTGAAATGCAAAATATACAACTGTTAATAGAGCTTTTCAATACATTATATTTTATAAATCCAAAATATATAACTTTGAATGTAGTCATCATGAATACAATACAAAATATGAAACCAAAACTATAAACCTGAAATGATAACACCTAGAATAAATCAAACTACCCCATAATCATTTATCTAGTTCCTTTCACATCCATCTTGCCTTTGACTCTTTAGATTTTGAAAGAAAAGATTGAATCATTATGGGATTCTTTGATAAATTATCATATATTGTGTCAACCTCTTCTTTTGAGAAGCCCAGAATGCTTGACAGTTCTGCCATAAGTTCACTAAACAATTTCCTATCCTCAGCAGCTTTTGTTGTGCTTTGAATCGCATTGGCAACTTGAGTTAGCCAATCACGTTATATATTCAATAAGATTTTGATCAATCAAACATCTTACTTTTTTTCCGCAATATATCCTTTAAAGGATGATTCCTCGCTTTATTGCTCGCAGGTGTCCTCTTTAAAATTTACTTCAATCGAATCATCAGCTTGTGATTGATCAAAGCTAGTCAGATAAAAAATAGAAGATTCATCATCATCCAAGTTGGTTTGAGGACTCCAAAATGTTTGGAAATTTGCAGATTCCCAGAGCATGTCCTTCACCACAAACCTTCTAAGTCTATATAATTTGCAATTGAAATATTCAAATAAGCATCTTTGGGAAAAGCTATATCACAACAAAATAGAAAATATTAACTTCTATTTTTGTTATTATGATACTTGCTAAAAATGATACTTGATATGTGATGCATACTCATCACTTCCCATTAGTATCATCTTCTTATTGTCATCCCATGATACGCCTTTTTTTCTCAACTCTTGAATGCGGCTCCACACATTTCTTTGATGTCGAACTTGATTTTTGCATTGTTCAGGACATCAATTCCAACTTTTCTTTCAATTTCTATGCAACACCTTTGTATATAGCATCTTTAAACCCCTAGACTTCTCATGTTTGCATCAACATATTCAAACATAATTTGCAGTAGCCCTGTAATCCACTCTGGTTTTAAACTCCATAAGAAATTCTTTCTTCTTTTAGTATTAGAAATGGAAGCAATATTTGTTTGAATTGGTTCCATAAATCTCAAACATAACAAAAATCACATTACATTAGAAGCTAATAATGTAATGTATATGCCAATATTGTACAATCAAGAAAATAACATTTATATGAAATTAAACATACAATAATGATGCTAACAAAAAACTATTTCTTACAACTTTTTTCTAAAATATACTTCTAACCAATAATAAAGCAAAAAATTACTTCTACTATCAATAACACCTTACAACCAAGCCCAACATATATATATTTATAATATATATATATATATATATATATATATATATATATATATATATATATATATACATGAGTTGAACTATATTAAAAAAACTATTAATATCCAATATCCTGCATCTGATTCCACATAACATTTGCAATTTCATCTCTTTTTTTCAATCATTCTTGAGAGTCATCAATGATTGTTTGAACTCTCGTTCTATAGCCACTTCGTCTACTCCACACATCTTTGAGAGAATGAAATCATCACCACCTTCCGTGATTATCAGTTATGTAGTATGCAACAAACAAGCACAATATTAACTTTTCTAATGGAAAGTAAGGGTCACTTTTATGATTGCAAAATGATTTTTAATGAGCCAAATTCACGCTCCATGTAATGATGAATGTCAAGATTAAATAGCTCATTAATTAGAAGGTTGAATGGAGCTAAACTCTTTCAAATGATATCTTGCACGATAGGGATAGAAAACCCTTTCTTGGTAGCCACCATCAACTAGATAATATTTATCTGCAATATTGATGTGTATTATTTTAACTATAAAGTAAAATAATTAAAATGAAGGCTAGCAAAATTGTAGGATATCGAACAAATAAACCATGAGGCCTTTCAAATGCATTTCTAAGGATTGTTGTATCGTGTGCTGAACCTTCCTACCCAACTAGAACATATGTGAATTTGAAGTCAAAGTCTACTGCTCCTAAAACATTTTGAGTTGGATAAGGTTTTCTTGCCCTAAATGCAGATTCATGTTCCTTAGGTACTCTAGCTTTAACATGAGTTCTATCTATAATACGAACACAAGCCTTTTTTGTTTACAAATTATATTAAAAAAAAATAAAAATTAGATAAAACTTTTAAATATAAGATCACCTAATACCTGAAAGAAGGGCATGAATCTATTGTTTGACTATATCTTATATGGAGTTTGTAGTTGTGGAGGCTTAATCATTTCATGACGTAACTCACTGATATCATGTAGCCCTGCATTGAAGTATCTACTTACAGTTTCACCAGATCGTTGAAAATTGAATCAAATGACTCAATTACAAACAATATGCCCAAGCATGTGCAATAACATAGCTAGTTGTTCTTCAATTCACATATTAAATGTATCTACAAGTAACCTTCTAGTTAGAGCGAAAGCGATTTTGAGCGATCCGTGCCCGCCAAATCGGCTCGAATGTATTTTATGGTGGCTCGAATTCGGATCGTAGCTCGTAGACATTGCTTTCGAGCCAGCTCGGCTCGAATGTGAAACGAGCTCGGTCCGGCTCGAAGGCAATTCGAGCCAGCTCGGATTGAATGTGAATCGAGCTCGATCCGGCTCGAACGCATTTCGAGCCGTTTTTGATGGTTTAGCAATTTGGACCTTTTGGCTCAAAATTAAAACGAAGTTGGCTCGTTTGATTTTAGCTCAAACTTAATACATTATACACACCAAAGACAAAGAAAAAAATCACATAAATTGAAATTTGCTTGAATTTATTGTATAAAATTGAAATTTATATCAATATAATAATTACATTATACATATTTAATTGGGTTTAGCCAATACAAAAAAATCAAGTTTACAAAAATATAACTAAAAGATGCTGTAAGAAAAAAGAGATGGAGCGGCTGTAATAATCCGTCCGATTCTTTCATGATTTCATCCCAAATGTGCTCAAGTAATCAATCAAAGGAAAGCATCTCTCATCAAAGTCCAGTTCTTCTATTAGTTTCTGAAACCTGCTCTTGGTGAACCTTCCACAACTTTGCTATAAGCCTATAAAACATAAACAATATGAGAATGTTTGTGCTTTCAATCTCATTCAAGACAGTTTCGTGGATTTATCAAAACATTCTTGATCCAAAAGAGCATTCACGATACCGATGCTCTCTATCACAATCAACAGGACTCTTTTTTGAGGACATATCTGTGAAAGGACTCATTAGAGAAGTAACACCAAATCTACAAGAATGTAGGTAAAAGAGTTAGCACAAACAATTAACAAAGCAATACAGATCAAATTAAAGGTGAAAACAGAATAAAGTGAATGAATTATAGAAGATCTAATGAGAGCTGCTCGCCACACAAATTTGGGGCAGCCACAAACATAAGCATCCAAACTTCCAATGAAGGGTTACATCATGAGTGTTACTACCAACCAAAAGATGAGTGAAATCATCCCCTTCATAGCCTACATACCGAGGTGGAACAACTTTCATTTGGAGTTGATATGATATTTAATGCACAATAGAAAAGAAGACACAGCTAGGCATAACAAGAAGATCACAAAAATAGCATGAGCACCAGCTAGAAAAGGAAAAAAATCCACAGCCAGGCAACACCAGCAAACATTCAATCATATAATCCAGATACTGAAACTGAATCCGATAAAGATAGAAGAAAAGGAAAAAGCAAAGAAGAAAGCAAAGCACGCCACAAGAAAAAACAAAGAATCGCAGAGGACTTATACAGAAGAAATTTCGAACTAAGGCGAACACCACAAAGACAAAGCTAACCATACGCCATACATCAAACTAAGTAGTCATCTAAGATGTAATAATTCCATGAAGCATATATAATCGTGAATAAAATCAACGATAAAGATAGAAAACCCAAGACTAGAAAAGAAGAAAAGCACCACAACCCGCAAGAAAAAACAAAGAATGAGGACTTATACAAAAAATACATACACTTATATATTGAATTTAATGCTCACATGATAAACTCTGTAAGGTTAAACTCAACCACAAAGATATGTCATAGCAAGTTGACAGATTCACAAAGATTCCAACTCAGCCAGATGGATAAACTCAGCCAAAAAGATAAACTTAGCCACAAAAACATATTGAAGTTAACAATTGTCAATATGATTAATTCAAAACTAAAAAAGCCCTTGATTAACTGATTTGAGTCTAGTTAACCCAAACTAGTTTCAGAAAAAAAAACTGCCTGAAAGATAAACTAATCCAAAAAAACTGTCTGAAAGATAAACTAAGTCCACACTTACATCATCTTACAACTTATATAGATCAATATGATTGGAAATTTTATGAAGGCAATGAAGTTTTCTTTGAAGAAATGAGAAAGAAATAAATGTTGAGGGATAAATTCTTCAAAGCTTTAAACCTGAATTGTAGCTTAATTATATCAGCCGACAATCATATACAATAATACAAACAATACAAGTGCAAAAAATTTGCAGCTTCAATACTTTAAATTAAACAAAATTTTCAGCATACCATATCCATATTCCATATTGAATAACATGTCAAGACTCAAGACTCAAGAGGTGTATTTATCACTTATCGGAGTGAATGGTGAATGGTGATACACAAGAAATCAAGAATCATCTCTTCATAAGTCATAACAGATTTTTGCCTTATTATCTCACATTCATCCATAAATGTGAGAAAGGACATGATCACATGAAATATGATATTGTTCTTTTTCCAGAAAGTTGAGTCAAAGAATAAACATACTTCACTTACAATAGAGGATAATAAATTGATTGTATTGATTGCTTTCGGCTTTGAGCCTTTGAGAGTGCCGTCAAGACTCAAGCATAATTAAGATATGAACAAATGAATAATGAAACTATAATATATGTTCAAGTAATGTCACATAAAAGTAGATGCAAAGAAACCAAGATATACTATGACACTACTGTAGAAATGAAATGATCAAATGAGACGCAAAGAAACAAACCAACGGCAGTTGAGCAAGTAACCCAAGTTGCAATTGCAAAGTTAAGAAATAATAATAACTCTACCACAGAGAAAACGCCACACCGACAATGTCATGCCTCCTCGAGATTAGTAAGAAATAAAGCACGATTCACGGAATCACGTAGCGAGATTGCGAGAAAACCTGAGAAGATCAGTGAGGAGTGAGGACCGAAGAGGCGTAGAGGCGAAGAATAGAGAATCGTTCTCAGCCATTTCTCAAGAGTCAAGCCCTACCCGCAGGCCGCAACCGCAAAGATAAAAAACCGAGAAAGGCGAATGAGAGAAAGAACTCAAAGAAGTTACGATCCTCACGGAGTCGGGGTTACGAAGCGTCGAAGGATGGAATTTGAAAGGGCAGATATCAAGCTGCTCACCTTTGATCTCACGGTGGACTCGAGAGGAGAAGGAGAATCGCCATTCACCGCAATCGCCGATTCCGTGCGAAAGAACCGTATTCGAGCCGCTCAAAAATCAAACGAGCCGATTTAACTAAGGATCAAATCGCTCGAACTTAAAATCGAGCCAACAATTCCTTCGGCTTGTTTAGCTTTGATTCAACTTCGAAGCTAAAATACGAGCCGACTATCGAGCGATTAACGATCTTCGAGCAAATTTCTCAACCCTACTTCTAGTGCGCAATAAGTTACATAATTTGAAGAAGGGCTCCCTCCTCATTCGCATCATATCAATGTAATCAACATCGAAACTAAGATATAACCTAGAAAAATATGTTTGGCGTTGTATATTCCGCTCAGGATTGCATTTCCATCGATTTTTCCGCCATATACGTAATACAAGTGCAATACTCATGGCGATGCAACCGCATAAATAGCTTATTATTTCAATCGATCTACCTTTGTACAATCAACAAACTCATCCAAAATACATATCTGATCTTCATTATCGTACAAATGTTCTGTCATCTTTATAACAAATGCAAAAATGTAATAAAGAAGCAAAATAAAGTTAATAACTAGTATAAAATGTCACAAAATGTATATAAACTTTTGTGGTTAGGAAAGATATATCGACTAACATAACATTAAATCATGCAAATAATATAGGATTTATTGATTGAAATTTTACTCAATAAGAAAAACTAAGAATTCGCCATAAGAAAATAATAAATTCATGCATGGTATAATAATAAAATGAATACTAAACTTATATTTGCATTTATCATATGAAATATATATCACACACACACATGCATATATATATATATATATATATATAATACCAACACAATTAATCTATGGAAGCAAAATGAAGTTATATTAGTGACTTAAAACCAATAATTAACTTTAAAGTATAAATGGATTTTAGAAGTTCAACATCTAAATATGAATTAATTTGTATTTAATAATTAGAATTTAATTGAAGTTAGATCCTAACTTGCAATATTTGGAGTTATGAACATTTGAAGTCATGAACATGAAAGACAAAATATCACATAACTTTATGGTGAGAGAAAAATGATATCATATGGTGAATATAAAATGTCATGGGATAGGTTATGTTCCTAAACTCCATCTCCTCTCTCTCCATTAGATTAATTTAGCTACAAGTTAGAGTTGTTGATAGGTAGTAATCATCTTAAGCTAATATTGTGATGGGAAATGAAGTCTAACCAATATGAATTCATATCTCCATAATTATTTGAAGCTTCAAATCTAAGCAAAAAAAAAAAAAAATCAAAGTTCTATCCCACCCATCCAGCAACAATACTTCAAACAAAAAAAAAAAAAAAAAAGACTAGTCATTTCCATATAAGAGTGCGCTTTTATTCCACTACAAGTTGAGCACATAAACAAAATCAGTTCCAACCAATGCATCAAGAAAACAAGATAGTTGATGCCGAGAAAATCGTCAACAATATCAAACATTAGAAAATCAAATCCAAATCGCGAGGGCGAGTGCTGCCCGCATCTGAGGTTATATATAATATAAAATTTGTTTCGTGTTAGAAAATCAGTTAGGGTAGAATAAAACTTTATGCCTTAGCCTTATTGAGAAATCCATTACGCACATAGATATTTGAAGAGATAACGAGAAACCCCTGAATTTTTATGTGAAAAAATCTCGAAAAGAGGGAAAAAAATCACGGGGCCTAGCCCTGTAAAAATGTTCTACTATATGTATGTTTTGGAGTACAAAGTTTGAATCTTCCCGATAGCGGGATTACAAGATTGTATGTGAGAAAGCTTGATAACGAAAATACCAGAATCAGGTAATAATAGCTATGCAGCAGTAGTTGAGCTGTAACAGTGATTAGTGACGGTGACAGTCGACGATAGTGATCCGAAAGCGAGTTATAGACTTGCGGAAGCGGGTTACAGATCGGAGTAGCGGATGTGAAGGCAGCTTCCATCGAGCTTGCGGAAGCGGGTTATAGATTTAGCGGGAGCAGATTCGCTGATTTCTGGCCGAGACGTTGGGAGAATCGGCCGCCAGAACCACCGATGTCGAGCGGATCATTGAACAGATCCGGCAACATCGGCATCGCCTTCTACTCGAAAAGGTCTCTCGGCCGATTCTCGCACTCAAGGAATGTTCTTCACAAGGAATCCCAAACTCTTAAACCTCACAACTCAAAGATGTCAAATGGATGCAATTTTTTCATAAAAAATAGCAGCCATACCTACGACGGGCTTCCAATGCGGGAGACGTATGCTAATCCGAAGGTTTGCGACAGTTGCGATGAAAATGGCGAGGCGTACGCTTTGCGAGAGAAGACGAGGCTGTAATGGGTGAAGGCTTCGGTGTATGCTGAATGTCGAACTGTGAGAGGAAATGAGCGCAGGGAGTAACGAGGAGCCATGATGAGTTTCTTTTTTGCTCAATTTTGGGAGAGTTTCGAATACTGTACACGAGAAATAAGCTAGAAATGAATACCGCAATACACCCATAATACATTACATTAAAATAGTAATTTCATTCCAAAGATCAAAATATTAAATTACATGTATTTCATTTACAGTACACTACTAATACAAGCAACCAAACAGCCCCTAAGTCCGTGATTTAAGGCAAAACTAAGGAGAAATAAGATTTAGAACTGTTGCATGCAGGAAGATTCGGGTTGGTAGAATAGGAGAATTCGATGTCTTAACGTTACAAAAATTTTACATGAAAAGTTTGAGAGTCATCAAGACTTTACATGGAAAACTCAAGTGAAAAAACAGGCTGGACTTATAAATAATTTAATTATATCAATTTTGTAACAATTATTATCCTTTCTAAGTTGGAGAATGATAGTTCTAGTAAAATTTGGGACAAGATTCTTGGGTTAGCGATGAAGGCTTTCTTTATGAGGTGGTAGTGGATGATCCTACGACATATCGAAAGATGGTTGTCGCTATCGGTATCTTGAATGGCGGCATGGTAATACAGGATGGTACGTGATGGCGGTAGCGGTGGTGCAGCGCCGGCTGACCAAAGGTAATGATAATGGCACCGATGTTGGCGTAATCCGGTTTTAGGCAAGGTAGCGGCGTGGCGACGATGACAGAGCCGTCGTGTGGCCGGCTTTAGCCTAGTAATCCATTGGCTCGGCGGTGGTGTCGGAGGTGGGCCTGACCCATAGTTGTCAATGATAATCAGCGATGTCAGCGGTGTGGCCGTATTGTGATAGTTGGCGGTGGTATTTAACGTGGCGTCACGGTGATTGATGATGATCCATTTACAGCGGTGGTGCGTTATCTTTGAAATTGAGAGTTATCTCTCTCTTTAGCTTAGCTCGTGAAGAATGAGGATTTTATAGATTATGAGTGATATTTTACATAAATATACAAAATTCAAACCACTCCATTGAGCTCAAAATAATTGATTAGATCATCGATATATTTTAAGTATTTGAATTCTCAAATGAAGTCGAAATTAAGAAATCTTTAAAACTTGTTAGATCAGAATCATCGCCTCGATTTATTTATAAACATTTCATATTTAGAAGTTACTTGGGATCCATGATATCTCAATATTTTCAATTATATTTTAAGTGTTTTATCTAGGCAAGTCTCGACTTATAATCAGATTGTTTTGACCTAATTAAAATATTTTATATCCATTTCTATGATGATCAAAGAGTTTGAAAGATTAAGATTTTGATTAAGTGATGTTGATGGCATATATATCAAGATTTTATTTAGAAAAATTTTTTTGTGACATATCAAGAATGAGATTGAAAGTTGTCAGTATTGCTGTTTGGCAGGATTTAAATTAAATCCTCTTCAAATCCTGCTACCAAACAGCCCCCTATGCTTGCCCAAAAATATAAATTTTGAATATGGAATCATTCGGCAAAATTATGAAGACAAGAATAGATTAGGTGCAGCTGGCAAGCGTGATTGAGCGAGGCAAGATAAGGTCAGGGCAAGGGGTAGTGTTTTACTTACAGTTTAAATAAATGAATAGAATTAATTACTTTACGTAACTAAATATGTAAACATGAGATGATCAATCACCAACCGACGACAGTATCAATTAATGGCTAGGAGCGGACAATCATCAACAACAGACAAATTTTTTGAGTCAATATCTTTCTTAAATATTTAAAAGTCTATTTATAAATTTTTAGATATAAGATTGTAATTATATAAGAATTGCGTGGCATGTATGTAAATCCCTCAATTTAAAAAAGTATTTAATCCTAAAATGATCAAATGAAGTTTCAATTACACTTATTGCTTGGTATAAGACTATTTAAAATCAAATTTAAGTGGGGTTGACCTTATTAAATTTGTCTCCTCAATTCACATTTTCGATTATAAATTTGCATAAAATAGAAATTAGATTATCTTAGAATATCAACTCAAAATTTTAACCCCAACAAATGAGTTCATTAATCACTAAAAAATTGCGTCCAAATTTGCGTTTGCTCAGATCTATTTTACAAAACATTTCAATTGCGTCCAAATGTTGTGTATTCTCAATTTGAGAATTAACTTAACGAATATTTGGACCAAAATAACTTAGATCTAACTGATATCAACGACTATGTCAGAACCTGGACCTCAACATCTCATTGAAAGAGGGAGGGAGACCATCGATTTATTCATAATAAGCTGAAACTTATATATATATATATATATATATATATATATATATATAGAAATAGGAATAATGTCACAGCAGTAATAATCAACTCAGCACAACCGAAGGTGCAGCCGCGTAGTAAAACATGAACGAAAACTAAATGCAGAAGACAAGGAGCCCACAAACAGCAAGATATAGAAAAACCTCTATAAACCCTCCTCCACTTTATTCTTCAGTCTGTCGAACTAATGCAGCACTTAGCATCCCCTCCAAGGATATCACTGTACCCTGCAGATATCGACGAATAAAAAAAAGTAAAGTTCAGAAATCACTAAAATCGACAAAGTTATCGCACGAACCAAAACAACAAGCCGTTAGAATAAGTACTTGGTGCAGTCGGTGGAAGTGCTGATGGGATATGGGATTCTGACGCCGCACTTCCCAGGAGTCCAGCAGCAAGGTATGGGTTGAGTCCAGGTATGCCACCGGCAAGATTCTTGATGCAAGAACATGCCTCCTGCCTGTCGGCTGTTGTCTGTGCCTGCGCGTTGAGTTGCGTTATCCCGCCGCAGCACGCTGGTGTGAGCGGGCGAACGCTTCGAATATAGGCGAGGCACTGTCCCAAGGACGAGACCACTTGGCTGCAAGTGATGGCCGTGCTCGCCTGCCAGACAACGCTGGAAGCCAGGAGAAAGGCCACAATGAACACAACTGCCATTGAAGCGGTGAAGCGAGCCATTGAAAAGTAATAATTTCCAACAGACAGCTGAGGAGAAGACTGAAGGAGGAAATCGGGTTATATAAGGGCCATGAAGGGAAGGCTAAGTGGTCGTTGGGGGTTGCATGGTTGTGATTGGGTAAGTTTGGACCGAGAACGAAGGTTCAAGGAACTAAATATTTCAAGTCATTGTGCCGGGTCGAATCTGCCTCTTAAAAGTTGTGAATGAATAGGCCCATTGCGTTTTAGACACTTCCAGCTGATTTTTAACTTGTTTCGGAGATGACTTTAGGCATCTCTGGAGAAATTGTAAATCTCCGTTGTAGTTGGGCACGGATCTTCATTGAGGTCATAAGATGATGGACGTATGAACTATGGACATCTGTTCATTGATCCCATGAAGAGTAATAGGATAGGTTAATGAATATCTAATGGTGAATGTCTCTCTGTTCAATGAAATTGTCCAATATACGAATAGATTTATTCCGTTGGTGTCCATGTTATTAATTGCCACCCTGATGCATGTGAAGATACAGCCATACATCTTCAATTGTCAAGAATTCGTACAAACATTAAAGTTGGTCAACTTTATTTAACTAATCAAATCAAACGTTCCAAATCTCATTCCTGATGGGCCGGCCAACTCGAAGATGCTCTCAGATGAAGATTAGAGACAATTCTGATATGAATCCATATCCCAAAGCAACAACAAGATAATATCCAAAGGAACAGCCCTTACAATCAAAACCCTTTAAATCCAACAGATTACAATTCTTACAGAAATCAGAAACCAATTCTAAATAGCAACATTAACTTTCCAACAGAGAACTTACATTAAAAAGTACAAGAGCTTCCCAATGACAATATACAACAGAGATATTACTAAAGAATAGATGGAACAACTCATCCAATCTACAACAAGAAGAAGAAGAGAATGTGAGTAATCAAGAATTTTTCTGAAAGAACTTAGCTCGTCTTTCCCCTTTCCCTTTCTTCTCTTCCGCTGATTCTCTCGGGTTCCCTCAGGAAACCATGTAAAAAAAGCTTGAGACTTCTCCGTCGCCTCCATCCGCCCTCTTCCTCTCAGTTCTTGATACTCGAGCAGTAAACAAGCGAAAGCAAAAGCAAAATATCGTTAGGTCAATTCAAAGCGACATCCAAAAATCAAGGTGCGTTTTTTAATCCGGATCAGATCTCATCCAGATCGCGACTCGATCAACATCATCCATTAATTGAAGCAACCCGAGATCAAGAAACAAATCCAAAGGTCGTAATAAACAATTTAATCCAAAGGTTAAAAGCACGGTTTGACAAAACCTCAATCCAGTGAATCGGATCCAACGCCACAAGATTACAAGAGCGGTCCAACGGATCGAGCGGCCGGGTTCAACACTCAAAGTCAACTCGGTGAATCAAGCTCAAGTTTCACCCAACACCAATTGAAACGATGCAGAACAATTAGCTCAACAAGAAATATTCTCCCAATCATGCTGCAGACCAAACCGAATTTGAATGCATTATCATTGGTGCTCGTTGAGATGCCACAACTCACACCACCTACAACGAAAATGAAGGAACCGAGAAACAATGCCAAAACACTTGAAGCATGTGTTGCAGTGAACATGACAATGAGCGACAAATGACCTGATCAACATGGCATTGAATGAAATAGCAAAGAGATTGACATCAATAGAAAGCAGAATAGAAAAACAACCTCAAAGCGGGTATGTGATGCATCCTTGATGAATCATATTCTCCAAACATGCCACATACACACACACCATATCAATGCCTCTTAAAATAGATATGCCAGTTTAAGGGAGAAGACCTAGAGGATGGCTCTTGAAAGCGAGCGGTTTTTCGATTCTAACTCCTCAGGATGATCGAAATTTTTAATAGCCTCAATATACATGGATGGACTGCTTTGGTTTGGTATCGATGGATGCAAGTAAATAAACAATTGCATTCTTGGCCTTTAGAAAAAAGTTATTGATTTGGCCCTTTATTGAGATTTAAGAGGTGAATCACATTACACCCAAAAGACCAATATATGCATCGGTGATGATGTAACAAGACAAGATCGACCAACCTCACGGTAAAACAACAGCATACGGCATCGCCTCCGCCCACAAAAACCAATCAACAAACAACAATCAAATAAGCGATAATAGCAATTCAGAGGCTAACACCAACTCAATTAGATGAAAGAAGGCAGAATGGATTATGTTTCAATTGTGAGGAGAAGGACCATAAAGAGCTTATATGTAAGTCCAAGTTATTGGCATTAGTGGTGTCAATGACAAGCAACATCAACTACCACATGATAATCGGCGACTGACCCAATGGGTGCAAGAAAGCGATGCAACAAGCTTCAAATATCAATCATCAAGAAAAAGATAATTATCTAAGTATAGAATAGTCTAAATAGTTATCAATAAATTCGATATAGATAGATATCGAGATATATTCCATCGTGAACCAAGTGGACTGAAACAGTACTGAGCGAGAATCAACACAAATTACATGAGCATTACTGTCAATTACTATGCTTAACCCTCATTCTTGAAACTCTATCATTGGAGCGACAAGCGGACATAATCCAGGAAAATAGAGGTGATCCCAGCGTACTACGAGGGATCAACACATTACAGAAATCAGAAAGCAAATTTTCAATTTTGACCTTGAGGACAAGGTCAGTGTGAGGAGGAGTAATGATATGAATCCATATCCCCAAAACAACAACAAGATAATATCAAAGGAGCGACCAACAATCGAAACCTACAATCCAGCAGTTACAATTCTTACAAATCGAAACCAATTCTAAATAGCAACATTAACTTTCCAGCAGAGAACTTACATTAAAAGTACAAGAGCTTATGACAATATACATGAGAGATATTACTAAAGAATAGATAAGAGGAACAACTCATCCAATCTACGGCAGAACAAAACAGAAGATGGCGGGTAATCAAGAATTTTCTGAAGAACTTAGCTCTCGGTCTTTCCCCTTTCCTTTCTTCTCTTCTTCACCAGATTCCTCTCGTTCCCTCATGAAAACCATCATAAACCACGGGACTTCCGGCCGCGCTCCATCCTCTTTTCTTCTTTAGTTCTTAGTCGACTGAAACGAAAACAAAAGCAAAATATCGGGTTAGGTTAATTCAGCGACATCCAATGATCAAGATCCGTGCGTTTAATCCATGGATCGGATCTCATCCGAGATCAAGCCGACTCGATCCATCGTAATCCATTAATTGAAAGACCGCAGAAGATCAGAAACAAATCAAAGGTCGGTAATAAACAATTTAATCCAAAGGTTAAAAGCACGGTTTGACAAAACCTCAATCCGTGAGAATCGGATCCAACGGCCCTGATACAAGGCGCATCCAGCGGATGAGCGGCCAGTTTAACACTCAAAATCAATCGGAGGTGAATCAAGCTCAAGTTTCACCCAGATTGAAACGATGCAGACATTAGCTTCAAGAAATATTCTCCCAATCATCACTGTACAGACCTAAAACCAGAATTTAGTACGTATCATTGGTGCTCTCGTTGAGATGCCACAACTCACACCACCTACAACACTCAGAAAATGGCAGAAGGAACCAGAAACAATGCCAAAACACTTGAAGCATGTTGCGTGAACAACAATGAGACCTCAACTATGGCATTAAATGAAATAGCAAAGAGATTGACATCAATAGAAAGTAGAAAAAAAACAACTCAAAGCGGTATGTGATGCATCCCTTGATGAATCTATTCTCCAAACATGCCACATACACACACACCCATATCAATGCCTCTTAAAATAGATATGCAGATTTAAGGGAGAAGACCCTGAGGATGGCTCTTGAAAGGCGGTTTTTGATTCTAACTCCTCGATGATCGAAATTTTTAATAGCCTCAATATACATGGATGGACCTTTGAGGTATATCAATGGATGCAAGTAAATAAACAATTGCATTCTTGGCCACAATTTAAAGAAAAAGTTATTGATTTGGCCCGGCTTTATTGAGATTTAAGAGGTGAATCAAACTCACATTACACACAGACCAATATGCAATCGGTGATGATGTAACAATGCCAAGCTACAAGATCAACCAACGGTAAAACAACAACAATGATAGCCCATATACCCACAAAACCAATCAACAAAACAATCCAAATAAGCGATAGCAATTGGCTAACACCAACTTTAGATGAAAGAAGCGATGGATTATGTTTCAATTGTGAGGAGAAGGACCATAAAGAGCTTATATGTAAGTCAAGTTATTTATTGGTAGGCATCAATGATGACAAGCAACATCAACTACCATGATAATCGGGACCATGATGGGTGCAAGAAGAAAAAGGTAGCAACAAGCTTCAAATATCGACCATTCAATCCGGGTTAGGGCGACAGATCTAAGTATAGAATAGTCTAAATAGTTATCAATAATGACCATAGAATTAGCCTAGATATATAAGTCGATATATTCCATAAAGGCAAGTGGACTCAAAGCATCTACTGAGGCATCGAACACAAATTACACACACAGTCGGAACTGTGAACCCAATTACTATGCTTAACCCTCATTAAATTAAACTCTATCATTGGAACAGAACAGACATAATCCGGAAAATAGGGCGATCAGAGCACTCTGAGGGATCAACACATTACAAAATCGAAAGCAAATTTTCAATTTTGACGCGGGGACAAGGTCGGTGTGAGGAGGAGTAATGATATGAATCCATATCCCAAAGCAACAACAAGATAATATCCAAAGGAACGTACCCTTACAAAATGAAACCATACAAATCCAACAGATTACAATTCTTAAAATCGAAACCAATTCTAAATAGACATTAAAAGGTTGTTTGAACCGTTTTGAGGGTTTTATCCTTTTGCCCCTATAGGTTATAAATACCCCAGGATGAGAGAGACACATTTTCCTTCTCCCTTTCTTCTTGAGTGAGGTTCTTTGGAGGTGATCAAGAGCGATCAGGGCGATCAAGGCCACGATGCGTCAAGTTCCGGTTCTGACCTCGTCCGGTTCGGCCCCGTCGGATCGTCAGGTTAGGGCGATCAAGGCCTGATGCTCGTGGTTCCGTTCCGACCTCGTCGGTTCTGATCCGTCGGATCGTCGGTTAGGCGGTCAGGCCCACGATGCGTCATTGGTTCCGTCCGGCCTCGTCCGGTTCTGCGGCCGTCGGATCGTCACGGGTTAGGAGGCGGTCGACCCACGATGCGTCGTGGTTCCGGTTCCGGCCTCGTCCGGTTTCGCGGCCCGTCGGATCGTCGGGTTAGGAGGGCGATGACGTCGTGGTTCCGGTTCCGACCGTCCGGCGATCGTCGGATCGTCAGGTTAGGCGGTCAAGGCCCATGCGTCGTGGTTCGGTTTCCCGACCTCGTCCCGTTCCCGTCGGATCGTCGGGTTAGAGGCGTCAAGGCTCTACTTTTCTTGTAGGAAACTTCGATGGAAGGCTCAATAGTTGAAAATTGCCAAGACGGCGGAGCAGTATCAGTTAAGAACCATTGTCCTCATAACTCAAAAAGTTTGGCTGATCGTAGGAGAAAAATTTTACTCCAAACTGTGCGCGAGCGGGAGAGTCAAAAAAAGACGCGTCTGCGTACTGAGGGTGATGGTCAGAAGAAAACTCATAGTATGGCGGCCAGGGACGATATGCCCTCTACTGTCACATCAGATAGTTTAATGGTGTTTCGCAGGAAATTTTTCTTCCCCAATGAGTTGGTGGCTATTGTGGCTCAAAAGTCGATGAACTGTTAGCCTCGCCGGGTACTTTTCTTATTTCGAGATGACTCTTACGTCTTTGGTTGCGATTCCCTTTGGCTCTGAGTGATTGAGATTTTCAAAAAAATGTGGCGTGGCTTTGATGCAATTTCGTTTGAGCTTTAATGGTCATTATTGGTTTGACAACCTTCTTCAGGGAGCATGGGGTTACTTTGAACATTGAATACTTGTGCGAATGTGTAGATTCACATGTGATGCTCAAGGGCGTTCTTATCGGTATAAAGAAGCTGGATAGAATTTTCACGGGATCCGTCCAAAACTTGGTCTCGGATTTTTTTATGTGAAGAATGAGTGGGGCCTTCACGAGATGGGGAAGATTGAATGATCTTGGATCCGTCCGTGATATCGGATGATATTCTAGCAACTCTTAATATTCCGATGTGGGAAGCTTGCAACATGAGTTGCATTACATCGATAAATATATAGTTGAAGATAGGATGTTTAAGGTTGGTCTTTCCAGAGTGGAAGGTCTCATGCTCTTAGTTGAGAGAAAGGGTGACGAGTTTTCCTCATACTCATAGGGTTCTCTCGAGAAGCCTATCCGAATCACGGTAGCAATGTTCCATCTTCTACGAAAGAGGAGACTTCGTCTTTGAAATGGTTGTGTCGGATGTCGGTGGAGATGGCGTTCACTTAACATCGAGTTTATTTGTTTGACTCATGATGGGGAGTTCGTTACTCTCGCCACGAGGAGGTATTAAATCACATATGTCGGGCGTCCAGCGTGATGAATTGGTGCGTTATTTTTCCTTCGCCTTCATTCTTCCTTATGTAACATTGGTGCGATGATGATTTTTTTTTTTTTGGTAACCATTGATGGCTCATTGGGTGTCGCCTTAGATGAATGGAATCTTGAATTTGTGAAGATAAAATATCTGCGAGTATGAGCGAAGGATGAATGCTAAAGCTAAAGAAGTGGTGACCTTGGAGGGAGTTGGTTGAGTGTGTAGCGGCGAATATGTCGACTCTCTTTCTCTCGGTGTCGAGGTGGAAGCGCTTCGTGATGAGGCTGATTGAGCGAAGCAGACTCGTCATAAAGAAGAGAAGGATCGGGGCACTTGCGGATAAGAAAGCATTACAAGATCATCTTTAAAAGGAGCATAAAATGTCGAAGCGGCGAGATCGCTAAGCGGTGGAAGACTTCAAGAATTCCACCGCTTATCGTGGCTATTGAAGACTTTATCCAGGAGGCTCGTAACCATATCTTTGATGTTGAAGTGAAAGGCGGCAGTGTTTAGAGGAGGGCTTCATCAGGGTTCTGAAAGGAATTCGTGCGGTACATCGCAAGGCGGGCCAAAATTGAGGATATATCTCCCGACATCAGAAGATCCTTCACATTGAGAAGATGAAGGAGTTGTGAGTGGACTCAGAGTGTCTCTAGTGATGATGAGGATATCGATATTATGTAGCATCGATTGTGGATGTCATTCTTCATCGTTGGTTCTATGTAATGTCATTATTATGTATCGGGATCTTAATTCTTTCTTATATCATCATATTAATGTCATGATGATACACGGATATACCCTCTTCTTTTTTACCTTCTTTTTTTTTTTTTTACGGGATAATTGGTCAAAATATTATTTTACAAATATGGGTGAGTTGGATCCAGGATTTTTACCCATCCAGGGTTGTTTGTCAGTGATGCAGATGACATTAACATGAGTGGGTACAAAGTTTTGACCTTTCCTAGGTTATTGGTGAATATTATTCGTCGACGCTAACGTCGCGGAAGAGGCGTGGGAAGTCCAGGACCTTTTGACCTTTCCCGAGTTGTTTGTCGAGTTTTGCTCGATGACATTAACGTATGGAAGAGCGCGGAAGTCCACAAGGACCTTTTGACCTTTCCGGTTGTTAGTCGAAGTTTTACTGATGGCGTAAACCCGTATGGAAGAGGTCGTGGGAAGTCCAAGAACGTTTGACCTATCTGGGTTGTTAGTCGAGTTTTCGATGGCGTTAACCCGTATGAAAGCGGGAAGAGGGCGTTTTGACCTATCGGGTTGTTAGTCAAGTTTTCAATGGCGATTGCGTATGGAAGAAGATCGAGTCGTCAGCGGTAGCGGCGGCGCGATAGCCGATAGCGGCGATGGTGATGTGGCGAAAGATTGCGATGGCAGCGATGGCCGGCGGCAATGGCGATGACCGATTCAAGGTTGTGGCCACGGTGGTTGCGGCGGTAGTCGGCGACGGAGATCTTTGACCTATCCGAGGTTGTTTGCGAGTGTGACTTGATGGCGTTAACGTATGGAAGAGAGGTCAGTCCCCTAGGATTGATCATGTCCCAATTGAGATGTAACATGAGTTGTATATTTCTCAAGTGGGAGGAAAAAATAAAGAAAAACAAATCTTGTTAGAACAAAGTAATTCACTAGTTCAATGATATAATCATAAGACACGTGTAGCTTTAAGAGAAAATGACAACAACAACTGCAACAACAAGCTTTAATCCTAGTAGGTGGGGTCAGTTATACAAGGATGAAATGACAGACGAGATAAAAGTCATAATAATTATGCGAGAGTTCGCGATAATATTTTGAAGATTCTTAGTATTCCAAGTTGAGGTAGAGTTTTTCCTTACGGATCCTTGAAGCGTTCACAGCTTGACCCATATGACCACACGGACCATCCCGGAGGGTGAGAGTTTATTGCGGGGCCTGCGACAGAGACTTCGCAGACCAAGTCACCCAGATATGGGGACGAGGTTTCACTCTTACATTGAAGTGGCGAGCTACCCGTTGGTGATAGCGGTGAGTAGGCCATATCCGAGTTTTGGGGAGTAGTCTCTGGAGTTTTTCTTCATTACCATGATCAAAACGGACTCTTGGACTTGGAACCCCGATATCCACCGGTATGATAACCACGTACCAAAACACAAGTTATCGGTGTCTCACCGGTTGGTCGTGGCGTGGTGCGGTAGGCCCAAAGAACATTGGGAGCTCATCAACCCATTGCCCCACCTTCTCAAGAGGCGTGTTTTTAGTCCTTTGAGTATGGTCCTATTGGTAACTTGGTTTGCCCATTAGTTTGAGGATGTGCTACCGTATGCGGCGGTGAATGTGAAGATCTTTGCAAAAGGCGTAAAGACTTTTCCGATAAATTGAGTTCCATTGTCGGTGATGATCTTTCGGGAAGACCAGAATCGACATATTATATTTTTCCGACAAATTGTTTGGTATTTGCCTCGTGATTTTAGCAGTGGTTCGCTCTACCCATTTTGTGAAGTAGTCGACGGCTAGAATGATAAATTTTAGTTGCCCGATGCTATTGGAAAAGGTCCCATGATATCAATCCCACTGCAAAGGGCCATGGGCTTTGAATGGATGAGAGTTATGCGGCATGTGAGGGAGGTTAGAATGCAATTGACAACTTGCATTTCTTTGTGAATTCCAAAGGCGTCTTGTTTCATTGTAGGCCAATAAAACCCTTGCCTCATGATTTTAAGGGCCAATGCTCTTCCTCCAAGGTGTTCCCCACATATTCACAGTGAACCTCTTTTAGCATGTCGACTTACGAAGGTGGAAGGCATTTGAGATATGGACCGAGAAAGCTTCGCTTGTATAGTTCACCTCAATAATAGCAAAGTTTGAAGCTTGTCTTGAGGAGGAGTGAAGTTGGATCTTCGTGAAGGGTCCCTTCTTGTAGAAAAGATAGGATGGGTTTATCCATCCGAGCGTTCCTTTTCCTCATCAATAGTTTGAATTATCCATGGCCCTTGGATACTAGGAAAATGTATTTCTTCAACATGCTTTCTCTTAAATAGATCTCCGTGGTAGAGGTAGCAAGCTTAGCGGCCCAGTATTCTTCTCTCGTATGTGGATGATTTGATGTGTCTTGAAATGAGTAAGAAGAGATTTTACCAAGTGGAGATATTGCACCTTGAGGATTATGAGTATTAAAATCTCCTCCAACTTGGGAGGCGACAAGGGGAGTCGGTGTGAATTACTAAGTTTTGGGCTTCATGATGATGGAGTCTCAACCATGTTATTGTGCAGGAATTTTAAGTCCATACTCAGGTATTTTTCTTTGGGGAAACAAGTAGGATTCCACGGCCTGATACTTCACGAAGCTCCATCAACGTAGAGAGTCCATCGAGGAGATGAAAGACACGTAGCGATAGCTCTTCTAGAGTTGGGTTGGTGCATTCCTATAAAGTCTGCAAGTATTTGAGACTTTATGAGTAGAAAATTTATATCAAATTCTCCAGTTCTCTGAGACCATTTGATCAATCTTCCGGATGCTTGGTTTTACGTAAGATGGCCAATGGTAATGAAATCGTAAGCGATGGTGTGAGCTTGAAAGTATGGGGGCCAATTTTGAGAAAATTAACGCCTTGAGCCACTTTATCTGCAAATGGATAACGACTTTCTATATCGAGAGAATTTCTTGACGTAATAAATTGGTTGTTGTGCCCCATCTTCTTCTCGCACTAAAGCGAGCTTATTGCGTGGGAAGAAACCGCATAAGATATAAGTATAACGCGTTTCTCCTTGAATAGGTTTGGATAGCAGGGGCGGAGATGCTAGATATTCTTTTAGTTGCTCAAAAGCATCGACATTCATCGGTCCATTGAAAATTATTATTTTTAGCTCCCTTCAATATTTTAAAGAATGGCAAGTATTTGTCCCCAGAACGGGCTAGGAAACGGGATAATGCAACAATTCGACCATTCAAACGTTGAACGTCTTTGATATTCTTCGGAGGAATCATATCTTGGAGAGCTTTGATTTTTTCAGGGTTAGCCTCTATCCCACGGTGAGTTACCATAAATCCAAGAAATTTTCGGGCGTAACCCCAAAAGCACACTTGGTTGGGTTAAGTCGTGTTATAGCGTCGAAGAGGTCAAAGCATGCTTCTAAGTGAAATATGTTGTGACTTTTCTAAGCTTTTCACTAACATGTCATCCACATACACCTCCATTTGTGTGGCCTAGCAGGTCTTTAAAACCTTATTCATGAGGCGTTGATAGGTAGCAGCATTTTTTAATCAAATGGCATGACTTGGTAACAATATAAACCTTTATATGTTTGAAAACGCGTAGCCTCTTCATCTATTGGGTTCATCTTTATTTGATTGTACCCAAAATAAGCATCAAAAAGCGAGCATTTGATGTCGATGGCGTCACCAATTGATCGATTCGAGGAAGAGGAAAACTATCCTTTGGCAGCCTTATTAAGATCGGTATAATCAACACACATCCTCCATGTTCCAATTTATTTTAACCATGACAACATTTGCTACCATGTGGGTAATGCACTGTGATGAATCCCGCTTCTATGAGCTTGTTAACTTCTTGTTCAATGACCTGAAGACGATCAGGCGTAAAACTCCGCTTCTTTTGGATGATTGGTTTGAACGCTTGGATTAATTTTGAGGGAGTGATTACATGGGTCGACCGATATTCTGACTCCAAGCAAATATGTCTTGATTCTCAAGGTAAGAAATTTATATATATACTTTTCCCTTTGTTCTTCCGAGAGTAAAGATCCCACTTAATCGCTCGTAATGGTTGGTCATCCGATAATGCTATCGAGTAAATCTTCTGCGGGAAGCTTTTGAGGTACTCTTTCATCTCGAAAGTTAAGATCTTCATGTCAAGGTGATGGAAGGGCGCGCTGAGCTTGTCCGAGATAACATGATTGAGCCGCCTGCTTGATTTCCACAAACCACCCCAACTCCACCGGGTAGGAAATTTTATCTTCGATGAGGCAATCAAGTGATAGACCAAAATTGATTGGAGGGCCTCCAAGATTGCATTATATAATCTGACTTCACCACTATGAATTGTATTAAATGAGTCACTTGTCGAGGGAATTCGGGGAAAAGTGAAGAGTGATTGTCCCTTCCGGGTGATTATCAAACCCATATAGTGGTCCAAAGAAATGGTTGGAGCTTTTGCCTAGCTAGCCCATGTTAAGAAAAGTTGAGTAAAATAAGACATCACGTAACTCCCATTATCGATCAAAATTCTTTTAACGTTATAACAAGGATCGATCCCCGCTACATGACAAGTGGATCTTGATGAGGGATATGGACTCCTTCTAAGTCCCAGTCATTGAAAGTGATGGAATGATCAATACTTCTTCAACTCGTTCTTTGGAGGCAGAACGAACTTGATTATGTAGTATCGATCCTCCCGCGATTGTTTCATTTCTCCAATTATTTGATGATTATTTGGTTGTTTTGTGATGTTTGTCCCGGTTGCCCCCAAACGGAGGTGTGTTTGTTTGAGGTGGTCGATTCTTCATAAAACGACGTAGTATCCTTGTTGAATGAGTCTCGATTTCTTCCTTGAGTTGTATACATGCTTCAAGAGATGTCCACGCCGATGAAAATGACAATATTGCTCGATTTCTCAATTCGCTTCAATGGATGCGCCACTTGATATGTTCTTCATATCAATAGCCATCGTGAGGTTAACACGATGTGTTCGCCGGTGTATGTCTTTTCCTGGCCGAGGTTCACGCTTGTTGATATGGGGGTCGTGGAGGGAGATCATGACTACTTGTCGCTTTTGATGGGCCTGCTTCCACATTTCCTGGGTGTTTTGCGCTTCCGCATATTGTTCAAATTGTCATGATGAGCATTAATCATGGAGATTTGTGCTTCTACACGATGAACTAAGTCGATACGAAATGACCGTGTCCCGCATTAATGACTAATGAAAGGTTCCTGACCTGAGTCCTCCAAGGAAAACTCCTCTTAATAGTTCGTGGTCTACCCTGTGTATTTGGCGAGCTTCTAAAGAGAACCGGAAGTATTCTTTGAGTGATTCACCCTCGCTCGTCAATACCGAAAGATGGGAGGAATCTTTAATGATTCTCGATTTACAATGAACTGCTCCACAAAGAACCGGCGAAGTTCGCTAAAGGTATGGATGGATCCCCTTGAAGAAGAATAGAACCAAGCGCGAAGCTTGCCCTTTGAGGGTAACAGGAAAGACCGACAAAGCAAGGTGTCGAGCTGGATATGCATGATACCAGAATGGTCGATGTGTTCGTGGTGGGTCGCTTGCCCCATCATAGAATCAATGCTCTAAGCTTGAAACCTACGGAATTGGATGTCAAGAATGGCTTCAAAAGGTGAGGACTCTCATAACCGCGGTGTGGGTGAAGATGATTGGTGAAATTCATCTTGTATTAAGCGCCGTTCTCGCGAAATGTCATGTGCTGGATTAATGAGATGAGCATGTGTGAAGCTATCAACAACGACGGTGGATTAGTAACCTGAGTCGCACGCGATGGATGAGTGGAACTAGCAAAGGTCGCGAGATCGCTAGCCTCCATGCGGAGGAACTCCGGAGGATTAGCGCTTTTGACCTCCTCCGCAATGATCGATCTTGGGGAGATATGTTTGCCGTAGGCCGTTGTAATCCTTGCAAAAGTCGGATCATTTTATTTTGAGACCTCCATTCGACACACCATCTTCCAAAGAGATTCCCGCCCGCCTCTCAACTGGCGCCCTTGTCTGTGGATGGGTTTTGAGAATGACGAGTCGGAGCGAAGCTGGTTGTCAGGCCTATTGGCCATAACGCGGATGTTCAGGAATTGTGGTTGAAGAGTTTTCTTCCCACGACGCCAACCGGTATGCTGGAAAACCAAATAGAGTAAAAAATTTATGCCTTACCTGATTACCCGCACACAGTTTAAAGAATCCAACATGAGACACCTGTAATCTTTAACGTGGAAACCTCAAAAAGAGGGGAAAACCACTAGCCCAGCAAAAAAAGATTCCACTATGTATCTTTCGTGAGTACAAAATCTTCCCATAACGGATTACGAATTCTATTTGAGAAAGGGACAATACCGGTAACAACGATCGCTTTATAATAGTTGATGTTGGAGATGCCGGGTAGCTCGTGGAAATGCCGTATAATTAATCTATGGGCCTAGTAGGTAATCTTGCTCGGGATCTTCAAGCTTTAGAGCTTTCTTCTTCCTCCTCACTTCACTTTTCCTCTTCTTCCTCGATCTGACTCTTCCTCTTTCCTTGCCTTCTTCCCTTTTCTTTCACTTGTTTGGACTCTTCTTCCTTCTTCCTTTCTTGTTTTGTTCTTCCTTGTTTCACTCTTCTTCTTCTTCCTTGCTTCCCGTTCTTCACTTGTTTCAGCCTTCCTTCTTCTTCTTCACTTGCTTCCTTCACTTAGTTTAGCTTCCCCATGTGAGGAGCCTATTTATAGATGGGAGGAGGGTATTCTAGTAAATGTAAGGCCCCACTACCCCTCGACGGACGCGTAATGACCTTCATCATTTGATGTATTTGAGCATTTGGATGCCCAAATGAAGTCGGAATTATGAGATCTTAGGCTCATTAGATCCGGCTCGTAGACGCCGATTTGACTATAAACACTCCACATTTGAGAGCTTTTTTGGGATTTAATTGATGTCCCAAGATTCTAATGATATTTTAAGTGCTTGATCTCGATTGTTTCACTCAAAATCATATCGCTTTCAACATCAAGATTTGTGCTTTGACTGGTGGTATTTTGAGAGCCATATCAGATATATAAATATATAAAAAGTATATGATATCTATGTAAATATTTAAAAAAATTGAAATGGAGCTTCAATTTCCAAGAAAAATAAGGCTTCAAATTTAATTTATAATGATACATTTTTCTTTTTTATTATTAATATTAAGGGCATAGCTAAATACTGTCAAAAGAGAAGCAAAATTATATTAAAATTATATTTGCTTCCAAGTGCTTTTAATGAAACGAAAATAAAATATCTGAAGTTTAAAATTTTAGGTTTTTAAGTATAAGAGAAATAAAAATAATGTAAAATTTTAAGATATTTTAAAATTTTCTTTTGGGCTATAAAAGAATAATGTGAAGGCAAGTTGAGCATAATGCTATTAGAGCTCAAGATTATTTATCAAAAGACATCTATACTTTGCTTAAGTTTGATTCAAGCTTTTATGATAGTGTTTCATTTAAATTCATATTTGGTCAAATTTGGATTGAGCTAAGCTAGAATTTGCATCATTTGTGATCAATGAGCTTTTAACTAATAGCTCAAGTGAAAATATAAACGAGTATAGCCTATTAAGCCTTATTGAGTCAATTTATTTAGTGTAAAAAATAAGTTTTTAATTAAAAAACTTTAATCTTTAAAAGGTCATTAATTTTATGAAAACATGATTTCAAACAACCTCTTATAAGACTAGGTGGGTTATAAGTTTACCAATTCAACTTAGACTTTTATAACTATTTGGACCTTTTTTGGCTCAAAATTAAAAACGAGTTGGCTCGTTTTGATTTAAGTAGCTCAAACTTAATACATTATACACACCAGCACAAAGAAAAAAAATCACATAAATTGAAATTTGCTTGAATTTATTGTATAAAATTGAAATTTATATCAATATAATAATTACATTATACATATTTAATTAGGTTTAGCCAATACAAAAAATCAAGTTTACAAAATATAACTAAAAGATGTCAGAAGAAAAAGAGATGGAGCTGTAATAATGTCCGATTCTTTCATGATTTCATCCCAAATGTGCTCAAGTAATCAATCAAAGGAAAGCATCTCTCATCAAAGTCCAGTTCTTCTATTAGTTTAAACCGCTCTTGGTGAACCTTCCACAACTTTGCTATAAGCCTAAAAAAACATAAACAATATGAGAATGTTTGTGCTTTCAATCTCATTCAAGGCAAGTTTCGTGGATTTATCAAAAACATTCTTGATCCAAAAGAGCATTCACGCATACGATGCTCTCTATCACAATCAACGGGACTCTTTTTGAGGACATATCGTGAAAGGACTCATTAGAGAAGTAACACCAAATCTACAAGAATGTAGGTAAAAGAGTTAGCACAAACAATTAACAAAGCAATACAGATCAAATTAAAGGTGAAAGAATAAAGTGAATGAATTATAGAAGATCTAATGAGAGCTCAGCTCACCACATAAATTTGGGGCGACCACAAACATAAGCATCCAAACTTCCAATGAAGGGTTACATCATGAGTGTTACTACCAACCAAAAGATGAGTGAAATCATCCAGCCTTCATAGCCTACATACCTGAGGTGGAACAACTTTCATTTGGAGGAGTTGATATGATATTTAATACCTGCATACACAATAGAAAAGAAGACACAGCTAGGCATAACAAGAAGATCACAAAAATAGTATGAGCACCACTCTAGAAAAGGAAAAAATCCCGGGCAACACCAAAGAACATTCAATCATATAATCCGAGATCAAATCAATCCGATAAAGATAGAAAAGCGTGCGAGCGGTACCCACGACAAGAAAAAAACAAAGAATCCGCAACAGAGGACTTATAAGAAGAACAAGGCAGCTCAACACCACAAAGACAAAGCTAACCATACGGCCATACATCAAACTAAGCAGTCATCTAAGATGTAATAATTCCAGGAAGCTCATATAATCCAGATACTGAAACTGAATCCGATAAAGATAGGAAAACAGCCCAGCACTAGCAGGCAGCAGCAAAGCAGCCAGCCACAACCCGCAAGAAAAACAGCAACAGAGGACTTATACAGAAAAATAGTTACATACTTACATATTGAATTTAACAGTTCTCACATGATAAACTCAGCCAGAAGGTTAAACTCAACCACAAAGATATGTCATAGCAAGTTGACAGATTCACAAAGATTCCAACTCAGCCAGATGGATAAACCAAAAAAAGATAAACTTAGCCAAAAAAACATATTGAAGTTAACAATTGTCAATATGATTAATTCAAAACTAAAAAGCCCTTGATTAATGATTTGAGTCTAGTTAACCCAAACTAGTTTCAGAAAAAAAAACTGCCTGAAAGATAAACTAATCCAAAAAAACTGTCTGAAAGATAAACTAAGTCCACACTTACATCATCTTACAACTTATATAGATCAATATGATTGGAAATTTTATGAAGGCAATGAAGTTTTCTTTGAAGAAATGAGAAAGAAATAAATGTTGAGGGATAAATTCTTCAAAGCTTTAAACTGAATTGTAGCTTAATTATATCACTACAATCATATACAATAATACAAACAATACAAGTGCAAAAAATTTGCGCTTCAATACTTTAAATTAAACAAAATTTTCAGCATACCATATCCATATTCCATATTGAATAACATGTCAAGACTCAAGACTCAAGAGGTGTATTTATCACTTATCGGAGCGGTGAATCGGAATGGTGATACACAAGAAATCAAGAATCATCTCTTCATAAGTCATAATGATTTTTGCCTTATTATCTCACATTCATCCATAAATGTGAGAAAGGACATGATCACATGAAATATGATATTGTTCTTTTCGAGTTTGAGTCAAAGAATAAACATACTTCACTTACAATGAGGATAATAAATTGATTGTATTGACTGTTGCTCGGCTTTGAGCCTTTGAGAGTGCCGTCAAGACTCAAGCATAATTAAGATATGAACAAATGAATAATGAAACTATAATATATGTTCAAGTAATGTCACATAAAAGTAGATGCAAAGAAACCAGTATTGCTACTATGACACTGTCCGTACCGTAGAAATGATCAAATGAGACTTCGACAAAGAAACAAACCGAACGGGCGGTTGAGCCAAGTTGTAATTGCAAAGTTAAGAAATAATAATAACTCTACCACGAGAAAACGCACCCGACAATGCAAGTCTGCCGCTCCTCGAGATTAGTAAGAAATAAAGCATTCACTAATCAATGAGATTGCAGAAAACAGAAGATCGGAGGAGTGAGGACCAAGAAGAAGGCGAATAGAGAATCGTTCTCGACCATTTCTCAAGAGTCAAGCCCTACCCGCAGGCCGCAACCGCAAAGATAAAAAACCGAGAAAGGCGAATGAGAGAAAGAACTCAAAGAAGTTACGATCCTCACGGAGTTGGGGTTAGGAAGCGTCGAAGGATGGAATTTGAAAGGGTAAAACTGAAACCGTATATCAAGCGTTCACCTTTGATCTCACGGTGGACTCGGAGAGGCAGAGAAGGAGAATCGCCATTCACAAATCGCATCGCCTGATTCCGTTTTCCGCAGGCGAACCGTATTCGAGCCGCTCAAAAATCAAACGACGATTTAACTAAGGATCGAAATCGCTGAACTTAAAATCGAGCCAACAATTCAGCTCGTGGCTCGGCTTGTTTAGCTTGATTCGAACTCGATTCGAGCTAAAATACGAGCCGACTATCGAGCGATTAACGATCTTCGAGCAAATTTCTCAACCCTACTTCTAGTGCGCAATAAGTTACATAATTTGAAGAAGGGCTCCTCCTCATCAATGTAATCAACATCGAAACTAAGATATAACCTAGAAAAATATGTTTGGCGTTGTATATTCCGCTCAGGATTGCATTTCCATCGATTTTTTCCTGCCATATACAGTAATACAAGTGCAATACTCATGGCAGATGCAATAACTGCATAAATAGCTTATTATTTCTGAATACGATCTACCTTTGTACAATCAACAAACTCATCCAAAATACATATCTGATCTTCATTATCGTACAAATGTTCTGTCATCTTTATAACAAATGCAAAAATGTAATAAAGAAGCAAATAAAGTTAATAACTAGTATAAAATGTCACAAAATGTATATAAACTTTTGTGGTTAGGAAAGATATATCGACTAACATAACATTAAATCATGCAAATAATATAGGATTTATTGATTGAAATTTTACTCAATAAGAAAAACTAAGAATTCGCCATAAGAAAATAATAAATTCATGCATGGTATAATAATAAAATGAATACTAAACTTATATTTGCATTTATCATATGAAATATATATCACACACACACATGCATATATATATATATATATATATATATATATATATATATATATATATATATATATATATATATATATATATAATACCAACACAATTAATCTATGGAAGCAAAATGAAGTTATATTAGTGACTTAAAACCAATAATTAACTTTAAAGTATAAATGGATTTTAGAAGTTCAACATCTAAATATGAATTAATTTGTATTTAATAATTAGAATTTAATTGAAGTTAGATCCTAACTTGCAATATTTGGAGTTATGAACATTTGAAGTCATGAACATGAAAGACAAAATATCACATAACTTTATGGTGAGAGAAAAATGATATCATATGGTGAATATAAAATGTCATGGGATAGGTTATGTTCCTAAACTCCATTTCTCTCTCTCACTCTCTCTCCATTAGATTAATTTAGCTACAAGTTAGAGTTGTTGATAGGTAGTAATCATCTTAAGCTAATATTGTGATGGGAAATGAAGTCTAACCAATATGAATTCATATCTCCATAATTATTTGAAGCTTCAAATCTAAGCAAAAAAAAAAAAAAAAAATCAAAGTTCTATCCCACCCATCCAGCAACAATACTTCAAACAAAAAAAAAAAAAAAAAGACTAGTCATTTCCATATAAGAGTGCGCTTTTATTCCACTACAAGTTGAGCACATAAACAAAATCAGTTCCAACCAATGCATCAAGAAAACAAGATAGTTGATGCCGAGAAAATCGTCAACAATATCAAACATTAGAAAATCAAATCCAAATCGCGAGGGCGAGTGCTGCCCGCATCTGAGGTTATATATAATATAAAATTTGTTTCGTGTTAGAAAATCAGTTAGGGTAGAATAAAACTTTATCTTAGCGTAGAAATCAATTCATACGTAGATATTTGAAGAGATACGAATTTTTATGTGAAAAATCTCGAAAAGGGGAAAAAAAAATCACACTGCGTAAAATATTCTTATATGTATGTTTTGACAAAGTTTGAATCTTAGATGGATTACAAATTGTATGTGAGAAAACGATAAAATCTGAATCGGTAATAATAGAGTTGAGCTGTAACAGTGATTAGTGACGGTGACAGTCGACGATAGTGATCCGAAAGCGAGTTATAGACTTGCGGAAGCGGGTTACAGATCGGAGTAGCGGATGTGAAGGCAGCTTCCATCGAGCTTGCGGAAGCGGGTTATAGATTTAGCGGGAGCAGATTCGCTGATTTCTGGCCGAGACGTTGGGAGAATCGGCCGCCAGAACCACCGATGTCGAGCGGATCATTGAACAGATCCGGCAACATCGGCATCGCCTTCTACTCGAAAAGGTCTCTCGGCCGATTCTCGCACTCAAGGAATGTTCTTCACAAGGAATCCCAAACTCTTAAACCTCACAACTCAAAGATGTCAAATGGATGCAATTTTTTCATAAAAATAGCAGCCATACCTGACAGGCTTCCAATGCGGGAGACGTATGCTAATCCGAAGGTTTGCGACAGTTGCGATGAAAATGGCGAGGCGTACGCTTTGCGAGAGAAGACGAGGCTGTAATGGGTGAAGGCTTCGGTGTATGCTGAATGTCGAACTGTGAGAGGGAAATGAGCGCAGGGAGTAACGAGGAGCCATGATGAGTTTCTTTTTTGCTCAATTTTGGGAGAGTTTCGAATACTGTACACGAGAAATAAGCTAGAAATGAATACCGCAATACACCCATAATACATTACATTAAAATAGTAATTTCATTCCAAAGATCAAAATATTAAATTACATGTATTTCATTTACAGTACACTACTAATACAAGCAACCAAACAGCCCCTAAGTCCGTGATTTAAGGCAAAACTAAGGAGAAATAAGATTTAGAACTGTTGCATGCAGGAAGATTCGGGTTGGTAGAATGGGATAATTCGATGTCTTAACGTTACACAAAAATTTCACACACATAGCAAAAAAGTTTGAGAGTCATCAAGACTTTTACATGGAAAACTCAAGAAGTGAAAAACCACAGGGCCTAGCCCACTTATAAATAATTTAATTATATCAATTTTTGTAACAATTATTATCCTTTCTCTAAAGTTGGAGAATGATAGTTTACAAGAGTAAAATTTGGGACAAGATTTACTGGGTTAGCGATGAAGGCTTTGCTATGAGGTGGTAGTCGGATGATCCTACGACAACTATCGAAAGATGGTTGGGTATTCTCGGTACGTTGATGGCGGTGGTGGTAGTGATGGTAGCCGTGATTGGCGGTAGCGGTGAATGGCGGCCGGCACGATGACCAACGGTGTATGAATAATGCAGCGTGATGTTGGCCGCGGTAATCCGGTCGGGCAATGGTGGGCGGTGGGCCAAACCATGACAATGATGGTGGCCGTCGTAATGGCCGGCTTTGGCCGGTAGTAATCCGGTGGCTTCGAGCGGTGGTGTCGGAGGTGGCGCCGTGACTGGTTGTCGGCGATGATCCCAGGTAGTGGCGGTGTGGTGGCCGTGATGGTTGGCGGTGGTAGCTAACGTCGGTGATTGATGATGATCCGGCATTACTGATCAGGCGGTGGCGATTATGCTTTGAAATTCCTCGAGAGTTATCTCCTCTCTTTTAGCCTCTGAAGAATGAGGAAATTTATTTACATTATGAGTGATATTTCTATAAATATAAAAAATTCAAACCACTCCATCGAACAGCTCAAAATAATTGATTAGATCATCTGATATATTTTAAGTATTTGAATTCTCAAATGAAGTCAGAATTAAGAAATCTTAAGCTTGTTAGATCCGGCTCATCAAGACGCTCGATTTGGTATAAACATTTCATATTTAGTTACTTAGAGATCCTGATATCTCAACAATTATATTTTAAGTGTTTTATCTAGGCTAGTCTCGACTTATAATCAGATTGTTTTGACCTAATTAAAATATTTTATATCCGCTCTATGATGATCAAAAGAGAGTTTGAAAGATTAAGATTTTGATTCTAAGTGATGTTCAATATTCGATGGCATATATATCAAGATTCGTCTTTTAGAAAAATTTTAGTGACATATCAAGAATGAGATTGAAAGTTGTCAGTATTGCTGTTTGGCAGGATTTAAATTAAATCCTCTTCAAATCCTGCTACCAAACAGCCCCTATGCTTGCCCAAAATATAAATTTTGAATATGGAATCATTCGGCAAAATTATGAAGACAAGAATAGATTAGGTGCAGCTGGCAAGCGTGATTGAGCGAGGCAAGATAAGGTCAGGGCAAGGGGTAGTGTTTTACTTACAGTTTAAATAAATGAATAGAATTAATTACTTTACGTAACTAAATATGTAAACATGAGATGATCAATCACCAACCGACGACAGTATCAATTAATGGCTAGGAGCGGACAATCATCAACAACAGACAAATTTTTTGAGTCAATATCTTTCTTAAATATTTAAAAGTCTATTTATAAATTTTTAGATATAAGATTGTAATTATATAAGAATTGCGTGGCATGTATGTAAATCCCTCAATTTAAAAAGTATTTAATCCCTAAAATGATCAAATGAAGTTTCAATTACACTTATTGCTTGGTATAAGACTATTTAAAATCAAATTTAAGTGGGGTTGACCTTATTAAATTTGTCTCCTCAATTCACATTTTCGATTATAAATTTGCATAAAATAGAAATTAGATTATCTTAGAATATCAACTCAAAATTTTAACCCCAACAAATGAGTTCATTAATCACTAAAAATTGCGTCCAAATTTGCGTTTGCTCAGATCTATTTTACAAAACATTTCAATTGCGTCCAAATGTTGTGTATTCTCAATTTGAGAATTAACTTAACGAATATTTGGACCAAAATAACTTAGATCTAACTGATATCAACGACTATGTCAGAACCTGGACCTCAACATCTCATTGAAGAGAGAGGAGACCATCGATTTATTCATAATAAGCTGAAACTTATATATATATATATATATATATATATATATATAGAAATAGGAATAATGTCACAGCAGTAATAATCAACTCAGCACAACCGAAGGTGCAGCCGCGTAGTAAAACATGAACGAAAACTAAATGCAGAAGACAAGGAGCCCACAAACAGCAAGATATAGAAAAACCTCTATAAACCCTCCCTCCACTTTATTCTTCAGTCTGTCGAACTAATGCAGCACTTAGCATCCCCTCCAAGGATATCACTGTACCCTGCAGATATCGACGAATAAAAAAAAGTAAAGTTCAGAAATCACTAAAATCGACAAAGTTATCGCACGAACCAAAACAACAAGCCGTTAGAATAAGTACTTGGTGCAGTCGGTGGAAGTGCTGATGGGATATGGGATTCTGACGCCGCACTTCCCCGGGAGTCCAGCAGCAAGGTATGGGTTGAGTCCAGGTATGCCACCGGCAAGATTCTTGATGCAAGAACATGCCCCCTGCCTGTCGGCGGTTGTCTGCGCCTGCGCGTTGAGTTGCGTTATCCCGCCGCAGCACGCTGGTGTGAGCGGGCGAACGCTTCGAATATAGGCGAGGCACTGTCCCAAGGACGAGACCACTTGGCCGCAAGTGATGGCCGCGCTCGCCTGCCGGACAACGCTGGAAGCCAGGAGAAAGGCCACAATGAACACAACTGCCATCGAAGCGGTGAAGCCAGCCATTGAAAAGTAATAATTTCCAACAGACAGCTGAGGAGAGGACTGAAGGAGGCAGTGGGGAGTAAGAGGAGGGAATCGGGTTATATAAGGGCCATGAAGGGAAGGCTAAGTGGTCGTTGGGGGTTGCATGGTTGTGATTGGGTAAGTTTGGACCGAGAACGAAGGTTCAAGGAACTAAATATTTCAAGTCATTGTGCCGGGTCGAATCTGCCTCTTAAAAGTTGTGAATGAATAGGCCCATTGCGTTTTAGACACTTCCAGCTGATTTTTAACTTGTTTCGGAGATGACTTTAGGCATCTCTGGAGAAAATAAATCTCCGTTGTAGTTGGGCACGGATCTTCATTGAGGTCATAAGATGATGGACGTATGAACTATGGACATCTGTTCATTGATCCCATGAAGAGTAATAGGATAGGTTAATGAATATCTAATGGTGAATGTCTCTCTGTTCAATGAAATTGTCCAATATACGAATAGATTTATTCCGTTGGTGTCCATGTTATTAATTGCCACCCTGATGCATGTGAAGATACAGCCATACATCTTCAATTGTCAAGGAATTCGTACAAACATTAAAGTTGGTCAACTTTATTTAACTAATCAAATCAAACGTTCCAAATCTCATTCCTGATGGGCCGGCCAACTCGAAGATGCTCTCAGATGAAGATTAGAGACAATTCTGATATGAATCCATATCCCCAAAGCAACAACAAGATAATATCCAAAGGAACAGCCCTTACAGAAATCAGAAACCCTTACAGAAATCCAACAGATTACAATTCTTACAATCAAATTCTAAATAGCAACATTAACTTTCCAGAGAACTTACATTAAAAGTACAAGAGCTTCCCAATGACAATATACAACAGAGATATTACTAAAGAATAGATAAGAGGAACAACTCATCCAATCTACAACAGCAAGAACAAAAGAACAGAAGGCTGATAGCAGGTAATCAAGAATTTTACAGAAAGAACTTAGCTCTCAGTCTTTCCCCCTTTCCCTTTCTTCTCTTCTTCCCGCCAGTTCTCTGGTTCCCTCACGGAAACCATCGTAGCCACCGAGAAACAGCGCTTCTCCGTGCTTCCATCCGCCCTCTTCCTCTCAGGTTCTTCGTCGACTCGACGACAGAAACAAAGCAAAAGCAAAATATCGAGGTTAGGTCAATTGCGACATCCAACAATCAAGATCCGTGCGTTTTTAATCCACGGATCAGATCTCATCCAGAGATCAAGCCGAGCTCGATCCAACATCTGTAATCCATTAATTCAGAAGCAACCCAGGACCGATAGATCAAGAAACAAATCCAAAGGTCAGTAATAAACAATTTAATCCAAAGGTTAAAAGCACGGTTTGACAAAACCTCAATCCGAGTGAATCGGATCCAACGGCGCACAAGCAGATCCAACGGATCGAGCGGCCGGGTTCCAGGCACTCAACGAGTCAACTCGAGAGGTGAATCAAGCTCAAGTTTCACCCAACACCCAATTGAAGCGAGAAACGACGTAATTAGCTCAACAAGAAATATTCTCCCAATCATCATGCGACTAAAACCAATTTAGTACGTGCTCATTGGTGCTCGTTGAGATGCCACAACTCACACACCTACAACACTCGGAAAATGGCGTAAGGAACCGAACAATGCCAAAACACTTGAAGCATGTGTTACCGGTGAACAACAATGAACGACAAATGACCTCAATCACTATGGCATTGAATGAAATAGCAAAGATTGACATCAATAGAAAACGAATAGAAAAACAACCTCAAAGCTGGTATGTGATGCATCCCTTGATGAATCATATTCTCCAAACATGCCACATACACACACACCCTATCAATGCCTCTTAAAATAGATATGCGATTTAAGGGAGAAGACCCTAGAGGATGGCTCTTGAAAGCGAGCTTTTGATTCTAACTCCTCGGATGATCGAAATTTTAATAGCCTCAATATACATGGATGGACTGCTTTGAGTGGTATCAATGGATGCAAGTAAATAAACAATTGCATTCTTGGCCACAATTTAAAGAAAAGTTATTGATTTGGCTTTATTCGAGATTTAAGAGGTGAATCAAACTCACATTACACCCAAACAGACCCATATATGCCTCGGTGATGACAACAAGAAACTACAAGATCAAACCTCCAACGGTAAAACAACAAGAAGACCCATCTCCTCACAAAAAACCAATCAACAAAACAACAATCCAAATAAACAGCCAATAGCAATTCAGAGGCTAACACCAACTCAATTAGATGAAAGAAGGCAGAATGGATTATGTTTCAATTGTGAGGAGAAGGACCATAAAGAGCTTATATGTAAGTCCAAGTTATTGGCATTAGTGGTGATGACAGCAACAAACATCACACATGATAATCACGACACCAATGGGTGCAAGAAGAAACGGTAACAAGCTTCAAATGCCATTCAATCCGGTTGGGGCAGGGAGATAATTATCTAAGTATAGAATAGTCTAAATAGTTATCAATAAGTCGACCATATTAGCCTAGATATATAAGTCGGATATAGCCAATTCCATAAAAGAATGGACTCGAGCGATTACTACATGAGGAATCAAACACAAATTACACACACAACGGATTTACTACAATCAACCCAATTACTATGCTTAACCCCTCAATTCAAATTAAACTCTATCATTGGAGCAGAAAGCGGACATAATCCGGAAAATAGGTGATCACAGGCGGTACTGGAGGATCAACACATTACTAAATCGAAAGCAAATTTTCAATTTTGACCTTGAGGACAAGGTCAGTGTGAGGAGGGGAGTAATGATATGAATCCATATCCCCAAAACAACAACAAGATAATATCCAAAGGAACAGCCCTTACAGAAATCAGAAACCCTTACAAATCCAGCAGTTACAATTCTTACGTAAATCGAAACCAATTCTAAATAGCAACATTAACTTTCCAACAGAGAACTTACATTAAAAGTACAAGAGCTTCCCAATGACAATATACAGAGATATTACTAAAGAATAGATAAGAGGAACAACTCATCCAATCTACAAGAAGAACAAAGAAACGAAGGCGATAGCGGGTAATCAAGAATTTCTGAAAGAACTTAGCTCGGTCTTTCCCCTTTCCTTTCTTCTCTTCTTCGCCATTCCTCTCGTTCCCTCATCGAAAACCATCGAAGCCACGGAGAAACAAGTGCCTCCATCCGCCCTCTTCCTCTCGAGTTCTTCGACATTCGAGCAGAAACCGAAAGCAAAAGCAAAATATCGTTAGGTTAATTCAAAGCGACATCCAATGATCAAGATCCGTCAGCGTTTTAATCCATGGATCGAGATCTCATCCAGATCAAGCCGAGCTCGATCAACATCATAATCCATTAATTGAAGCAACCCGAGCAGATGATCAAGAAACAAATCCAAAGGTCAGTAATAAACAATTTAATCCAAAGGTTAAAAGCACGGTTTGACAAAACCTCAATCCGAGTGAATGGATCCACGCCATTACAAAGCGCGGTCCAATGGATCGAAGCGGGGTTCCAACACTCAAAGCATCAACTCGGTGAATCAAGCTCAAGTTTCACCCAAGACCAATTGAACGATGCACCAATTAGCTCAACAAGAAATATTCTCCCAATCATCCTGCAGACTAAAACCGAGAATTTATGCATTATCATTGGTGCTCGTTGAGATGCCACAACTCACACCACCACTCGAAAATGGCGGAAGGAACCGGAACAATGCCAAAACACTTGAAGCATGTGTTACCGGTGAACAACAATGAACAGCAAATGACCTCAATCACTATGGCATTGAATGAAATAGCAAAGAGATTGACATCAATAGAAAACAGAATAGAAAAACAACCTCAAAGCCAGGTATGTGATGCATCCCTTGATGAATCCTATTCTCCAAACATGCCACATACACACACACCCATATCAATGCCTCTTAAAATAGATATGCCCAGATTTAAGGGAGAAGACCCTAGAGGATGGCTCTTGAAAGCAGAGCAGTTTTTTCAGTATTCTAACTCCTCAGATGATCAGAAATTTTTAATAGCCTCAATATACATGGATGGACCTGCTTTGAGCTGGTATCAATGGATGCAAGTAAATAAACAATTGCATTCTTGGCCACAATTTAAAGAAAAAGTTATTCAGAGATTTGGACTTTATTCGAGGAGATTTAAGAGGTGAATCAAACTCACATTACAGAAATATACCTTGAATCGGTGATGATGTAACAATGCCAAGAAACTACAAGACCTCCCAAAAAACAACAACAGCCTTGACGCTTCCTCACCCAACAACAAAAAAAATAAGCGACCAATAGCAATTGAGAGGCTAACACCAACTCAATTAGATGAAAAGAATGGATTATGTTTCAATTGTGAGGAGAAGGACCATAAGAAACTTATATGTAAGTCAAGTTATTGGCATTAGTGGTATCGATGATGACAAGCAACATCAACTACCACATGATAATCGGCAGAAATGGGTGCAAGAAAGCAGTAGCAACAAGCTTCAAATATCGACCATTCAATCGGGTTAGGGCCGGAATGATAATTATCTAAGTATAGAATAGTCTAAATAGTTATCAATAAGTCGACCATAGAATTAGCTAGATATATAAGTCGGATATAGCCAATTCCATAAAGGCTGAACCGGTGGACTCGAGCAGATTACTCTGAGCGAGAATCAAACACAAATTACACACAGCAGAATCGGTTACTGTAGAACCCAATTACTATGCTTAACCCCTCAATTCGAAATTAAACTCTATCATTGGGAACAACAGACATAATCCGGAAAATAGATCCGCGATTACTCTGGAGGATCAACACATTACAAAAATCGAAAGCAAATTTTCAATTTTGACCGAGGACAAGGTCAATGAGGAGGGAGTAATGATATGAATCCATATCCCCAAGCAACAACAAGATAATATTCAAAGGCGACCCTTACAAAATCGAAACCCTTAAATCCCAGTTACAATTCTTACAATCGAAACCAATTCAATAGCAACATTAACTTTCCAACAGAGAACTTACATTAAAAGTACAAGAGCTTCCCAATGACAATACAACAGATATTACTAAAGAATAGATAAGAGGAACAACTCATCCAATCTACAACAAAGAAGAACAAAAGAATTTAAGGATAATAATCAAGAATTTCTTAAAGAACTTAGCTTTCCCCTTTTCCTTTCTTCTTTCTTTCCTCGCTCCCTCACCGGAAACCATCGCGAAGCCACCGGAGAAATACTTCTCCAGCCGCTTCCATCCGCCGCTCTTCCTCTCTGAGTTCTTCGAATTCAACGCATCTAAAACAACAAGAAAGCAAAAGCAAAATATCTTAAAGACCAACGACAAGATCCAACGCTGCTTTTAATCCACGGATCGATCTCATCCAGAGATCAGCCGAAGCTCGATCCAACATCCAATCCATTAATTCGTGCAACCCGAACCGAGGATCGAAAACAAATCCAAAGGTCAAGAATAAACAATTTAATCCAAAGGTTAAATGCGGTTTGACAAAACCTCAATCCGAGTGAATCGGATCCAACGACAAGCATAGCAGATCCAACGGCTCAAAGCGTAGGGTTCCAGAACACTCAAACTGAAGTAATCAACTCGAGGTGAATCAAGCTCAAGTTTCACCCAATCTAACAAGAAGAAACAAAGCTCAAATTAGCAACAAGAAATATTCTCCCAATCATCACTGTACAGACCTAAAACCAGAATTTAGTACGTATCAAATTCACAAAGAATTGAAATAAGAAATTAATAAATTTGATCCCCTTTATTTTAATTATCTAATCAACAGAGCCCATTTCGATCAAGTGATCAGAATCTTTTGGCTTTGCAATTCATATTGGGCCTAAATATAATTCACACACTTTCAACTAAATGGCAGAACATTTTGTTCGGAGGAAATTGATCGTCTATTAAGGAAATATGTGATGAATGAAATCCGACTTAATATCCATTTGAAAAGCAAAATATTGTGACGTGCCAAGTGGACAATTATCGTGATACCTTTTACAGGAGGTGCATCACAGCTGCAACTTTACCGGGTTGCTCGATAAATCACTGATACTATATTTTCAGATGCAGTCGTGATGATACAATTGACTGCGAATTCTCTCGACTCCAGTTCTGAGACCTATTTTTACCATTCTTGGCTCAATTGGATTGAGGTACTGCTTATTTTTAGTCTGTATTATATGGCCATTTTTGGCCGCTCCTTTTTTTTTTTTGGAAGAAATTAAGGGCACAGCCCAATTCTATTCCAATGTAAAAGAACGGGCAATTACAAGAGATAATCCCATAGAAGAATGAAGGACCAAAAGAGAAGAAACAATCCAGACTCAGAAAAATAGCTAGCACAAGAGTCTAACAGATCTGAATTGCAGAGATAGCCTTCTAAGATGGAGAAAGGACTGTGCAACAGATGTCCATAATATACCAGGGACTACAACAGCAAAAATTTTATCATTGTCCGGAGAACTCAAAGTCCTCATGTAGCAAGAAATGAATCGGGAATAAAAATACACATGATAAGCTACCTGTAACTTGGTAGGAATTCCAACGAAGCCAAATTCTTCTACTCCTCCAATGCACGTCTAACATGTTCTGGCCAAGATGATTTGAATTTCCACCTTTTGAGTTTATAGGTGACCAGAGATTTGACCTTGGTTTTCATAACTTGGAGAGAGAGACATCATTTTGCTGAATTCTAGCATTCCTTTCCCGCCAAATTACATAAACACAGAAAGCCATAATAAGGAAGTGTAGTCTCTTTATAGCCTTGTAATCCTGGTTAGACGTAGCATTAAGAACTTGATGGAGAGTGGCTTGAAGGAGGAAAAGGTTCCCTTTAGGTAAGTCGTTCCTAATCAGCCACATTGACGTAGGAAAATAAAAAAAAAAAGATGGACATGAAATTATAAAGCGTTATTACAATGGCAGCATTCGAGAGTGGAGCCTAAACCTCTAGTCGAAAGGACATCAAAGGTTTTGAGGCCACTCACATAAGTCATTCAATAAAATAAAGTTTGATTAATAGCAAAATCTTTGAACCAAATCTCTTTCAATCAGCTCACAGTAGGTAATCAGCATAGTAGATTGGACTTTGATATTTTCCCAGAGAATTACATCTTCGTCAGGACCGATGAGAATAGAAAGAAGCCGCTCCCTTTCGTTCTCCTATTCTTTCATATTCATAGCTAGCTAGCACGCATTTTGTTTCTTTTCGCTTCATCTATTTTGGGGGTTTTTCTTAGTAAAGATAGGCATGTAAAAAAGTTTATATTGATGAAATTGGGTGTGGCCCTAAATATTCTAAGAAGATAATTTAAAGATACATACACGCAATTATATATTTATATATTTCACACCCAAATTTTAATTTTTATTTATATAGACTTAAATCTTTATTATTACATAAAAAAATATCATACTTTTTTTGTGAAATGCACCTTTTCTCAGATAGTGAAAGTCTAGAATATTCAAAAGTGAAATATGTAAATCAAAATTAGATTGGTATGTATGTAAATTTAAAAGATAACTTAAATAAAACTTTTAATTTCAAAACATATATGAAATTACATGGAACAGAGGCCCAAAGATCAATAGTTTGATTGGGATTGGGGTAGAAGATAAACCAGATGATATAATTTCATTGAAATTATTTAAACATAATAATGTAAAAATAGAGTTTATTTAGGTTTTGTCACTATCCCAATGAAATAATATGATGGGCAAACCTATGGCACCCGAGGTTGAGATATATTAATAATATGAGTTGTGCAATAAAGATCTTTTAGAAAAAGAAAAAATTTGTAGAGTTTTGTGAACATTATGAAGGCATATAAAGTTTAGCTCAATTAAATAGGCACATCACTAAAAGAACTTTAACTATATTCACTCAAATCTATGAGTTGGGCTTGTGTCTATTTATATTCATAAACACAAAGATGCATAAAACTAATAGTGAATAGGATTTTAGATCTTATTCTTTCAATTAGGAGTGTTTGTGAGTCAAGCTAGCTCAAGCTCGGCTCGATAAATGACTCTTGAGCCAAACTCGATGAGCTAACAAGCTAAGCTCAAGCCAACCCCAACTCTACTCATTAGCTAGTGAGCCATCTCCTTTAATAAATATTAATATTAAATATACTTAAAATATATTAAAATTTAATAGTTTAAGTTACTATTATTAAAATATTTAAAAAAATTATCTCATTCTCTTACATCAAAAAATTAATTATAATTTTATTTATAATTTCTTAAAATTTTAATCATTTTTAACATAATAGTTGTTTGAATTATAATTAGTTTATCTCTTTCATACTAAATGAGCCTGCTCGAGCAGACTTGAGCTCATAAAATAAAGCTTGATCTTGAGCTCAAACTCGATAAATTAATCAAGCTCGAGTTCAAGCTCAAGCCAAGAGAGGCTAGAGCTCGGCTCAACTCGTTTACATCTCTACTTTCAATGACTATTATACCAGTTTAGGAATTGCACTATATTACATTGTTATAAATATTCAACAATAGAATGGGTTTGGTGAGCGAATGATCAAAATCTTTATAAAGAAAGTCACTTGCATGTTGTCAAATTATGGATTGCCAAGACCATTTATGGCCTAAAGCAATCACCACGATCAATTACAATATAAAGAATTTTGGATTTATTTATTGCAACGCTCATGTCAAGATAGGCTAGAGCCAACTCAACAAAGGGCAAGAAAATGTATTTTCGTTGGTTATCTTGATCGTGTGAATAGCCTTAAGCATTTATCTATGGAAGTTGGTGCATAAATTGATTGTCAGGAGAACACTATAATATCAATGAAATGATTAACATTAGGACTGATTTTATCCTTCAATTACTGTGATACAATGTTATATGATCAACACATGCATATTAGTTGTTATAGGGGAGAATAAACATATCTTTGAATAGATACTTCATTGATTGCACTTCATATGTTACTCAACATTTGTGTATGTATAAAGATAGCCTGTCAGGTTATCAAATACAAAGAAATTGATTAAAAGAAAGATCATAAAATTGTCAACTATTCTAGATATCATGTTTATTTAAGCAAAATAATACATAGCAAAGCATAATGTGCTTAATACATAACAATAGTAACAAATAATATTGAGTCAAACATCTTATCTTATTTACATTGAGAGATCAAGGCCTTTTAGGCTTTGCAGAATTCAAACAAATGATTAGCAGGATCTTATAATGTTACACACAGCGTACTAAGGGGTTATTTGGGATCCCTTTTATTTTTTTATACTTTAATTTTATTTTTTGGATGTTTCAACTTGAAATAAAATATGTTTAGTATCCAAAAAAATATATTCTTTTTATTTTAATATGGCTGTGATAGGAGATAATTATAATTAGCTATAAGCGGCACCGAGTGTTTTGTAGTGATTATTATTTTTAAAAATATTTAAGACACCCAAAAGTTATTTTAAGTATATTTAAAATTAATATGATTTTTTTAGACATAAAATTACTTAAAATACATCAAATAAATGTACTTTTATTAATAATATAAAAATATGAAATATAGAATAAAATTATCCTAGTAACATTGGATAAATGTAGAAACACAAATCAAAATGGATGATAAGAAATCAACTATGGCTCATGACCGTTAATTAGTACAATTGGTAAGAACTTAGTAAGTTGTTGCCAAAATTTTGAATATAAATTTTAATTTTAACATAATAAAGTATCACTTTACATATTTGGGTGAAAAAAAAGTAACTATGGGTTGTAGAACCTGGATCTATGAAGCTACACCTACACAGTAAAATTATAAATGAGCATTTATGAAAGTCACAATCACCCTAATCACTATGCCACTAAATATTTGCCATGAAAGTTTCGTTTAGATTATAGAATATGAGATTTATTAGCAATAAATCTATCCAAGGAAAATATTTAATGAAAGGGAAATTGAAGCCAAAGCGTGGAAAACGTTCAGCTGAGAGAAAGGACCAAAAGGTTGTAAAATTTTCTCCAAAATTAAATTGAAGATGTCGACATTGTCTCATATGCAGTAAGACAGTGCTGTAAAATGGTATCTTTGTGGCGATCGGACCTCTTCCCCTAACTGAACATGACTTAATTCTATGCTTAAGCTAACTTTGACGTAAGCCATCTTGATTTAAAACCTAAGCGCTCTCCTTCTATCAATATATCGATATAACAATCACATCTTTATCATGTGGGTTAATCTACATAGGAAGGAATGGATCCTTGAGAAATGTGCAAACTTTAGGATGTACAATCTGTCAGTTTGGATGGATCGATTTTAAAATTTGTTAAACCTAAACGATTTTAAATTCAGAATCCAAAAAAATCGATTCGTTTAATCAATAACATAATCCGAACCAATCCAAACAGAATTTTTTTTTTTTGGATTTTCAGTACGGTTTAAAAAAAACAAAAAATTAGAAATATAAATTATTATAATAATTATTTATCAAAGAATTACATTAATTATATCATTTTATCAAATCATTTCATACAAATCAAATAACTCTTTAACAAATAAAATTAATAATTTAAAATTTTATCATTGAAATTACTTTTTTAATAGGAATTTTCTAAAAATATAAAAATATATATCGAATTTTTAGCTATTTTTGATTTAATCAATTTAATCAGATTAAGATGATACAAAACTGAATCAAAAATCGAAATAAAAAATTACCAATTCCGAAATTGAAATCCAAAAATAATAATATAAAATCAATCTGAATTCAAAAATTTGGTTTGGATCCAGTTTTATTCTAAAAGTGCAAGCCCCTAGCAAACTTTGATATTAATCAGCTGATTTTAATGTATTGCACCTGTAGCACATCTTTATTGCTTTAAACAATAGTAACTAATATTGGTTACAACATTTTTTTTTTATTTTTTTCAACGCAAAGTTGAGCCTCAATTTGGAAGGTTAAGCCCTTCAAAATACTTTCACCTAGATCTATTTGCATCCGATAAAATATGGCATAAAGCTACTAATCAAATTCTAAATAAAAAAAATGTCCTTTTAGTCCTTCCATCCGGGTTGTGCATTATTTGATTTCAACTAAAAAATCAAATTGAACCAAAATTTTTGAACAATTTGAATTAGTTTTAAACTTAGTAATTTGAAATTAAATTTTAATTAATAAAAACTTTGGATTTCAATTTTTGTATCGTTATATTAAAAAAAATTAGATGGAATCAAATAAATCAAATTAATTTATTAACTTGGTAAAATTTTTAGTCATCATAAAAATTTAAAATATTTTTAATACATGAAATTAGCTAATTATATTTTTAATTTATATATATATATATATATATATATATATATAATGAATATAAATTCACAAATAATTTTTATATATAATCTTAATCAAATAGATTATTAATCTTCACATCAAGCCAAATCACCCTTTCATTGTTCAGAAGATTTATGTGTAACATACGGTTATTAAAAAAACTAACACAAAAATCATTTAACTATGCATTTTTTTGGGATATTTCAATGCATTAATTAATTCTAATTTGAATAACATTTGACAAAATAAATTCACAATTTATACATACTTTTTATATATTTACATATCTAACACCTAAACTTCAATTTTATATATATAAGACCATAATATTCAATATCACAACAAAAATATCACTTTTTGAATTTTAAAAAGAAATCTGGCCTTTTTTTAAACGTAGAAAAATATTAAGATAAATAAATATCTAATTTTAGTTGTTAAATATGTAAATACATAAGAATTGTACGGTATGTATGTAAATCTCTCACTATAATATAAATATCATTTAATTCTTAGACCGACTTAAAAAAAGTTTCATTTATTCTTCTATTGTTTGGATTAGGCGTACTTGAATTAAACATTAAGTGAGATTGATCTCATCAAGTTTATTTCATTGGTTCATACTTTCAATTATATATATTTGAATAGAATTTAGATACAATAAAACCCCTGAAATTTACATAAATACAAAAGTGCATACAGAATCAAAATTGCATCCAAATTGGCCGCTGATCAACTTAATTTAAGAACCATATAAATTATTCGTTTATCCATTCTACTGTACTCTAGGTTCTCAGATCGGCCATTAATTTAAAATTATTTCAATAGAAATATCCTAGATTTAATTGATGCTAACAGATGTGTCAAAATTCTAGGCATAAAATCTCATTTAAAGAGGGAAGGAGACCATCAATTTAAATATAATACGCTGCATCTCATATATGTAGTAGTAATAAAGTTACAGCAGTAATATCTAAAACACACCACAATCAAGGGTGCAGCTTTGTAACAAAACATGAACACAAACTAAGATGGGAAGACAGAAACCACAAACACAAAGATATAAATAACCCTCAGTGGACACTGCCTCCACTTTTATTCTCGAAGACCATCGATCCAAAGCAGTACTTAGTATCCCGTCCAAGGAGATCAGTGCACCCTGCAAACATCAACAAATAAATTAAGAAAAAACAGCCCCATCAGAAATCACAAAAATAAACAAATTAAACTATCGTAGTAATCAAACAAGCACTATATCGATTAATTACTTGGAGCAGTCGGTCGAGGTGCTGATGCGATACGGGACGCTCACGCCGCACTTGCCGGGGAGTCCAGCAGCAAGGGAGGGATTGAGTCCAGAAATTTGGCGGGCAAAATTCTGAAGACAAGAACATGCCGCCTGCCGGTCGGGGGTTGTCTTAGCGAGCGAGTTGAGAGTCCTCACCCCGCTGCAACAAGCTGTTGTGAGCGGGCCAGCGCCTCGTATATAGCCGATGCAGTTCGAAACGGAACTGGCCACCTGGCCGCAAGTGATGGCCGCGCTCGCCTCGCGGACGAAGGCAGAAACCAGGAAGAAAGACAGTATGCAGACGACGGTCATCGAAGGAATAGAACAAGCCATAGGGGAAGACGTAGTAAAAACAACTGAGATGTGTAGAGGGGATAGAGAATGACGGGAGGGAATTGGGGTTTATAAAGGCCGAGCGGGGAAGTCGGTGGTTGGCAGTTGCAGTGTTATGAGAGAGGTCTCAGTAAATGAGCATTGAAGAGGACCAGTATAAATTTGAACAGAGGAAAGGTCGAAGAGAGCTTTGGCTCTTGGTCTAAGTCCTACGAATTTGCTGGTAAATTCACTCAAATGTAAAAAAAAAAGTTAAAGAAACGAAACGTTGCGCAAGACTGTAGTCCCGTCGATCGAGAATTCTGCTCTCACCGCGGCGACCCAGCACATGAGTGGGTCTATTTAATTACCTTACAGCTTAACATTCCAAACAAAAAAAAAAACGAAACGATCGAACCATTATGGCTGCTCTAATCTGCGTGTCAGAGCAGTTAATGACGGGGCCCATTATGTCTTAGATGCTTTCGGTTGATTTTTGCTGTTGGGACGATGCAAGGATTCTCAAATGAAAAAGAAAAAAAAAAAAATAAACTGTCTTTTAACTGGACTCGGAGGTTTATTGAGATGAGAATAAGGACCGGTGTTCACAGTCGTCGTGAAGAGTAGGCTGGATTGACGGGCAATGACGTATAATCAAGTTGCCCAAAATAAATTTATCCTCTTTAAAAAAGTTTTCCAAAATACGAATAGGCTTTATTTAGTTGGTGTCCTTACTATTAATGGCTACACTGATGCTCTCCGATGAAAAGAGCTTCTTCCTTTTTTTAATTTACAAATCTTACACCTAAATTATAATTTTTATTTATATAATTCCTCAATATTCAATATTAAATCATAAATATTATCTATAACATACTTTTTTAAAATAAAATATACATTCTTAGATATAAGAAAATATTATATAAGTAAATATCTAATTTTCAGAATTAGATATATAAATACATAATTATATGATATCTATGTAAATCTTTTAAAAAAATTGAAATGGAGTTAAGGGCATAGATAAATTATGTCAAAAGAGAAGCAAAATTATTTTAAAAGTATATTTGCTTCCAACTGCTTTTAATGAAACGAAAACAAAATATCTAAATTTTAAAATTTTAGGTTTTCCAGTATAAGAGAAATAAAAATAATGTAAAATTTGAAGATATTTTATATTTTTATCTAGGGCTATAAAAGAATCATGTGAAGGCAAGCTGAGCATAATGCTATTAGAGCTCAAGATTATTTATCAGAAGATATTTATACTTTGCTTAAGTTTGATTCGAGCTTTTATGATAATGTTTCATTTAAATTCATATTTGGTCAAATTTGGATTGAGCTAAGCTAGAATTTGCATCATTTGTGATCAATGAGCTTTTGACTAATAGCTCAAGTGAAAATATAAACGAGTACAACCTATTAAGCCTTATTGAGTCAATTTATTTAGTGTAAAAAATAAGTTTTTAATTAAAAAACTTTAATCTTTTAAAAGGTCATTAATTTTATTAAAACATGATTTCAAACAACCTCTTATAAGACTAGGTGGGTTATAAGTTTACCAATTCAACTTAGACTTTTACAACTTATATTATTACATCACAACATCATAACAATGTGGAACTAAAGGCCTAAATAATAGATGGAATTCAAATGATCATGAATGAGCTTTAAATGAGACTTATACCTAGTTTAAATTGATCTTGATATCAAATTTTATATGTAGCATTAATTGAACTTTATATTAAATATTAATCAAGCTTCTTGATAAAATTATTTTGAGCTTTAAGTGATATTATTTGTGATCATAAATAAATTGAGCAACAAACTATTCAATTTTATTTATTTAACAATTGAGTATTTATACAAGTCATCAAGTACATTTGATTAGTTAATTAAATGAATATGAATAAGCTCTTGCTAATGTCAACCAATGCTTATTGCGTTCACAGCCATGACTAGCTATTGCTAGTAGTTAATTTCTCACCATCATTGGCCACCTCTTATGACCTCCACAGTAATGCCTACTAGCCACCACCTATCGTTGGTCATCCTCCGGCACCGGTGTTCGCTGACCATTGGCCACTTTATGTCTCTATCATTGGTCACTATTTGATGCATCCCACCATTATCCCCCATCATCACCATTCACCATCACTATAAGTTTTTAATATATTTTGAAAACAATCAAACACAAAATATAAACTCTTTAAATTGTTTAACAAAGAATGAAATATTAGCAAAGTATTGTAAATATATACTTTTATTTAACATTACATTCAAAATAACTTTATATTTCTAAATACTAGTAGAAAAATAATCCCACATAAAGAGTTAACAAAGAAAGTAAAGAAGATATCATCCCCTATCTAGAGTTCCAAAATAAGGCACGAAAAAATTTATAATAAAAAAGGGCCTCCAAAAAATACTCTTCCTAGTAAAGTTAATATGAAGAAGACATGTACGAATAAAGGCTCTTAAATATAGATTAAAAAGATCACAATTGATTAGAATAAGGCCCTTAATACTCTATTCAAAGAAATTTTTTTCACAATTTAAGCTTCTTATCATCACTCCAAAAAGTAACACTAAAGGTCTTGTAAGATAAGTTCTTAGATCTATGATAAATATGCTCTAGCATCACAAAAGCATCAACAATCTAGGTTTGTGAAAGAGGAAATAAGCAATGAAAAGACATAAAGTTTCATCCATAGTAAAATAATATCATTAGGTCTAGCTTCTCATCATCACCCTATTTACATCAAAAATAAAATAAAATAATAAAAAGTAAACTTTTGGCTATAGTGCTGGCTATAGCGTAGTCGACGCCACGTATTCTAGAAAGCGTCTCTAGATCTATCATGGTATAGCATCGTGATCTTGACGCCAAGGTGTTGCTTAACTATCTAGTACAACTGTTAATTTATTGTACAACATTGCGTTCTTAGCGTAGAGCCCACCACCATTGAGGTAATAGTTTGACTCACTCCTATAGAATTGCGACTACTCAAGAGACTTTTTCACTCACTTTCCCCTCTACTCTTTCTGAATAGGGGTGTAAACGAGCAGAGCTTCAGCAAGCTAAGACTTTGTTCGTGTTCGGCTCGTTTATTTATTTATTTTTTCGAAATTGGCTCGTGTTCGAAATAGCTCATTAACAAAGTGTTCGTGTTCGGCTCAAAATTGGCTCGATTTTATTTTTTAAAATATTTAATTTTCTTAATTTTCATTTAATTTTTTTTTAAAAAAAAGTGATATCAAGTATCAACAATTTGATTCAATAAAATTCAATAAAAGCTGAAAGATGTACAATAAAAAAAATTTATTTTTACACAAAATTGATTACATATTAAATCGCTAACTGATATAATCACAAGTTTACAACTTATAAGAATAAATTCAACCTAAAATTTTATATGATTATATACAACCAACAATTTGATTCAATAAAAACTAAAAAAATACTAATATTTATTAACAACTACATACAAAATGACAAATATATTACAATTGATATGTTCAAGTAATTACAATAGTGATTCTCCAATCTCCATAGCTTCAAGCCTTCAAGTCTTCAACAACTTGAATCTTCAAATTAGTAATCTCTTAACGCTTCATAATTCATTATTCAACGGAGCAATCACATCGATGATAAATCTGCACTTCATGTAAATAAAACTAATAAAAAATATGTAAGAAAAATAATGAATGAGCTCAGAAAATTAAAATAAGTATCGTTGATCGATTGATAAACATTTGCTTAAATTAAAAACTTCAAAAAATTTGGCAAAATGAAATATTAATAATAGTAAAAGTGTAGTAGAATAATATAATGAACATTGAATAACCCAAAATTATAGTGATTCGGTGGGAAAAAAAATGCAAAAATTTTGTACATAATATAGCAACAAATATAAATCACAAAAAACTAAATTGAAGGTTTTAAAGTACATATAGCCAACCATCAAGCTAAGTTGCATCTCATGCATTTATTGAATTTTCTATCACAAGCCATTAAAAACTAAGTGTAGCATCTATTGATCTTATCAATTATCATCCTAACTCTTAAGAAGTAAAAAACAAAAAAAATAAAATTGACAGTTATATCAAAATTCTAGCACGCAGAAATATCAAATTCAACAGCCAATTAGAAATATCCACGTTACAACTCCTCCTGCAACAAGCATACAACCGAGAAATAGAGGAAAAGTTCAACCCATAAAGTCCCAAGATAGAAGTAATCTCCACATAGATCAATTCTAGTAAAATTCTAGCAGACAACAACATCAACATTACAGCTGCAAATTACATATTGCAATAACTAAATTCAAAACATAAGGCTCACAGCAAAATCTAATTAAGTAGCGAATTAGAAATATCCAATTTACTCTGCGCAGCATACAACCAGAAATAGAGGGAAAGTCCAACCCATAAAGTCTCAAGGTAAGTAATCTCCACATAAATCAATTCCAACAAAATCCTACATAAAACCTAACTATTATGATAGCTATGATAAAGAAGAAAGAAGAAAGAAGAATGTACCACTAAATTAATGCATGCACAAATATCTGAATCGATGCAAGATCAATCACCTTGTAAATTGTAAGTAAAATCAATACCCTCTCAATTCAAAACCATCATGATATCAGCTTTGGCATTCTTGAAATTCAAACCCATTATGATATCAGTATTCCTCTTGTATTAAAGAAAAGAAATTCAAACATAAACTTAACATCCAAATGCCAACAACATTTCGCTTTCTAATATTTCTTGCCACAAAAAAAAATCTTTCCACCAAGATAAACAATGTCAAGATTCGAGGAACTATTTAAGAAGCAGTAGAAAAGTTTTGCAAATGGTTAGACTCAAATATATGGAGCTTATTACTTGGAAAACTTTTGCTCTAATCACAAAACTAAACAATGAACACATTACAGGCAATTGGTAAATGATACCTGCAAAATTTTAGAAAGGTTCAAATGCATCAAATTCAGCAGCAAATCAAAAAAAAAATGGAGAATAGTGAACACATTACAGTTGGCAATTGCAAGTCTACAACCGAAAATTAGAGGGAAAGTTCAACAATAAATACAAGTATAAATAATTACCGCAACCAACTATTAAGAAGGAAAGCAGAATAATCACAAACTAAAAATAGAAACATACTTATACCGGTCAATAGTCTTCCAAAGTTGCCACAAATTATCATCACGGGCAACTAAGATAAAATTGTCCAAATTATAAAGTACAGACAAAAATTAGATTGAGAAAAGTAAATGTAAGATCATATATTGGTGCTTAGTCTCATTCTCCATTACTAAACATATTCGAGAAGCTTCACATAAAGATTCTCCTCCTCCTTAACTCTTGCTAAAATAAAAGTAGATAATGAGAGAATAAAATTTATAAATAAATTTCTTTTAATTAAAAAACTACCAAGAGATTTTTTTATAATGGGTTGAATGCCTCTGATCCAACTAGACATGCAAACAAGTGGATTAACTATTTTTAGAGATAAAGAGCTCTTGTAATCATCAAAAACTCTACCACTATCACTAAATGCAGATTCAGATGCAACAATGGTTATGAAAATTGTTAAAACATCTTTAGCCATTTTAGATGAAGTTGGATACTTGAGAGTTTTCATCTTCCACCATTCAAGAATATAAAATGAGTCATTATTACAAAAGTATAATCCCTCCTCTAAACAAATTTGTAAATCAGATTTTGATGGCTAAATAGAACCATAAGCAAAAATAAAATTAGCAAATCTTAGCACACAGTCAAAATTTAATGAAAAGGTATATCAGCTACTAGTTGTGAAGATCCACTAGGAATTGAAGAACTTGAATTAATAATATATACTGGATATTGATTGTAGATTTTCCAAATGACATCCTCAATACTCTTAATCTTATATACTACCTCAAAACTATAATATATTTTATGAAATGTGAAAGTAATGAATTTCATCTTCAAATGTGGATCAAGTATAACAGCTACTGACATGAGTAAATTGCATTCACCCCAATATTTATCAAATTTAATTTTTATCACAGTAATTATTTGCTTGATTAATTCAACTGATGAATTGCATTCTTCAATAAGTACTTTTTTTTTACATACATGCTAGTAGGGAGAAAAATATTTGTAGTGAGATAAGATGAAATTGAAATCATTTTAGTCACATTATGAAAAATAGAAAAAAAACCTTCTAATTTGCTCATAATTATACACTCAATTTTTGAAGGAACCACTTATAATTAGAATATCGAGCTACATAATGACTGAACACATTACGGTAAATAAAAGCTAACTTAAGTATTAAATAAGCGGAGTTCCATCTTGTCGGAACATGAATGCATAAACCCTTTGAAGTGGAGATCCCTAGTTGCTTTGCCACTTCAACAAACTTATGTAACCTTAAATGAGACTTTTAAAGGTATTCATTGTCTCTCTGATTTTATGAGTTTTTTGTTGAACATCTCTCAATCTATCTTGAACCATTATATTCAAGATATGAGCACAACATCTAACATGAAAGAAATGTTCCTAAAAATGTAACTTTCCTCTATATTGAAAGTTAACTTTTAAAGCATTTACAGCAACATCATTATTACTAGTATTACCCAATATGATAGTGGACACCTTGTCCTACAGATTTCAATCCAATAAATAATCACATATTGCATCACAAATAAATGTACAAGTGTGTGGAGATTCAAGCTTAATAAAGTTGATAATTCACTTATGCAGTTTCAAAAAATCATCAATATAGTGAATTATTAAGCACTGTGGTGTTTATTTTTGGATTGTGCATTTGTGTGTTGTGTATATGTGAAGGGACATCACGCAGATCTGAGGATGGACTTATTGAGGTGATCGGGTACTACATTAAGAAATAATATACTATCTCGAGAGATAAAAGTCACTACCCTATAATAGACCTAATCACCTAATAAGGACCCTTAACCCATGATGGGTCTTCGAACATATCATAAACTATTCCCTACTTTACATGAAAAAGTAAAACAAGATTTATTTAAATCAAGTTTGTTAAGTTCCCTATGGAAGCAAGCATTCAGAGTTAATTACATCTTAAGGGAAGTGAATCCCTTAAGAATACTCTCGACAAAGTAAAGGACATTATTCTCCAAAGAATTCAAAGATAGGACTATTAAAGGATTGGCTGTATTTTAAAAAATCAAGTGGAATAGATTAAAAGGGGAGACTTATTATCGAAATCAAAGGAGATGAGTAAGGAGTGCTCATGATACTAGAAGACCTAGTGAGCACTTCAATCTATCCTATGATTGGGCTTTATATAATTTAAATTGAGGAGATTTATTTATTTGAGTTTAAATTTTAACTAAAAATTTAGGACTTATAACTTCACAATACATGATGGAAAATTCTAAGAGGTGAGGATTTATGCTTGTAAAAGGGAAAACAATAACCTGATTTTAAATCTAGAGTTTTGAGGGCCAAAATATGACCTAAATCTAGAGAAAGTGGTATATGGTTTACCTCCACAAGAGAGTAAACCACCGCTGACTTATTACTACCCTAAAGTGGCGCCTCTAACTCCTCCTACATTTAAACCCATTTAGCAAGTCATATGCTTTGCAAGATGGTTAGTTATTTATTTATAAGAAACTAAGTCTTTAAACCCACTTTAAAATAAAGCATGAGGGGTATGAATAATGACTTAATCTAATACAAATTTTATCACATTTTAAATTTGGACTTTACATTTTGTGATTTTGTATGCCTAAATGATTATGAGAAATTGAAGGAGAAAGAGGTGTTCTTCCATCAAAGGCACTTAAAGGTTAAGCTTTATCTATCTGGCAAAGATGGAAGCCCTCTCTTAGCAAGAGTGAAACAAGATGATTATGCATGACGTTCAACATACAATCATCCAGCTAAGGGGTTGCTAAACATTTTATTATCTTGATTTAATTCCTAAGCTTTTTTATGTGAAGTTCTGAATTATTTTAAAATTTTTGTTATGAGTTGTTAGTGGAGTAGAAAATTTAATTTTTATCCTAAGAGCTTAATCACATCCAGGCCACACAACAATCACTAATCATAAAGAAACTATGAAATTATATGATATTTCTAATGTACAGGCTAAATAGAACGTCAAACAATTCTATAAAATTATCGCAAAAGAGTAAGAGGTTGATGCGGTCGGGTACCGTCGTACAACCCGAAAAGAAATTTAGGTAGTCAAGCTTTACCCATATACATCCCAACATAATGAAAGAATAATTACAATTATGATAAGTGCTATGGGGGGTCTTCATTCTTCATCATTCGTTCTTCACTCTTCATCTTTCATGTTTTCATTTTGATTTGCTCTATTTCTTTCTTTCTCTTGGTTTGATTGGGATGTTGTTTGCTCCAAAGGAATCACATGGTGTATAAGACTTGGTCTTATAATCAATGTTCATCCTAATCTCCCATAACACTTATCATAATCCTAATATAAAATTATATTAAAAGAGAAGGAAAGTAAATCTAGTTACACCTACAAAATAAGTGTTAGCGAAACACACTAAACAACCCAAGTATATAAATAATTTAGACTTAACACCCCACAGCAAAACAAGTCCATCCTGGGTCTATCTTAGGCTAAACAACAAATAAAAAATTATTTATTTTTATTACAGCCCTTAAGCAACATATAAAATATGATTAGCTAATATCTAACATCATTCATATACACCATAGCATCCAACTCTAAAATAATATATCACAAAAACCAAGCATACACCAAATCATGCACCATCCTAACATAAAGCTAGAAATTATGATTTAATCTACTGTGTATGTGTTAAGGCTTATGTGGTATGTCTTAACTAAGCTTTAGAATTATGATTTGCTAAGTGTGAGGATTTAATTTATAAAGTGTTGATTTCTTTAAGTGATTTAATTGATTTTAAGATTTTACTTAGTGTTTTCTTTTATTTATATAGCCTACACTTAGCAACTAAGTGTTATAAAAGAGAAGAAAGAGAATCTCTCTTTATCCCTACCTTAAGTCATTTCTAAGGTAAGTTAATTAGCTTATTTTTTCTTTAATGAATATTATTATGTGTTTTAATTAACCCTAAGTTTAGGTTCATTCTAAATAACTATTCAAAAGCATCTTAAGATTAATTAGAATGGATTACTATCACATAACACACATTCATTCATTTCTTTCCATCATGTATATCATGCATATGAATAATCCTAAGCATACCTATATATGCAATGTAAATCTTAGTATATTTTGATGATGAATGCAAAGAAGTGTATTTGGGACTTAAATTTTTCATTTTTTTATTGAATTATGAATGCATGCCTTATTACATAGAAAAAGTAGATTTTTCATCCATTAGCTAAATTCACATTCACAGTTTTAAGTGAGTACATCACCATTATTTCTATACCAGGGGCGTAAGGTACAAGACCTACTTATGGCAACTTAAAGTCTCGCAGGCCCGGGATGTAAAGACTAATATCCACTTTTCTTAGATACATATAGATGTATAAGTAACTGTAAGGATAGGAAAATCCATGTAAAAGTTATGTTTGACTTATTTGATTTTTTATTCTTATTCATTGGTCACATCATACATGCATATGTATAAGAGTTTTAAGTGAGTACGGCGTCATTATTTTCTACACCGGGAGCGTAAGGTACAAGATCTACTTAGGGTTGTTTAAAGCCTCGTAGCCCCGGGATGCCCAGACTAATATACCACTTTTCTCAAATACATATGAATGTACAAAAAAGAACCACATGGATAAGGAATCATGCAAGAAATTATGTTCAAATTGGTTGTATGATTTACATATGTAATATAAAACTCTTCCTAAGTCCTAATATAGAGATGCATATGAATAGATTTAGGAAAATATTATGTTCTTTTCAAATGAACTATATACTTACAAATCCTATGTGAATCCATGTTAAGATAAGGAAAGAGAACTTCATATTGCATATCTTATACTATCATCACATGCAAGCTTATAAAAATTTATCATTCACATTACTTCATTTATACTAATTAATTTATAGGCTTTTGAAAATAGCTTTTGATTTAATAGTGATAATAGTCATACATATTTAATTTAAGTCAACACATATAATTTGACATAAAAGAAAATATTTCATTTACTTAATTCTTAAAAGAAATGAATGCATGATTTCATATGGCAAGCAATATTTAGAATGATTGGAAAGAAATAAAGGAATATAAGCACATGATTTCATTCACCTCAATTAATTCCTGAGGACAATCATATTAAAGAAGGCTAATTAAAATAAACCAAAATTCTTTGAAGATATTTTTAACTTTGAGTTTGATTTGATTTAGGAAATATGAAAGAGGTTTAATAATCCTAACTAAATTCCCCATGTGTGAATTAATTTGGTTAAATGAAGAATATTTAAGTTAATTTTATGTTTTAATTAGGTTAAGATATAAATTAAATGAATTAATTAACCCTTACATATATCACCTTAGTTAATTAACTAATTAATGATAGGCCAATATGATATGCAACCATATGAAAAGTAAATTTGAAATGCTCCTAAGAAATGAAAGGGGCCTAACGCAATTTGCTTATGATTAATAGCTAATTAAACTTAAGGGATCTCACTTAATTACTTTTATGATTTTCTCACACATGAGCCAACCATAATTTCATTATATCTCACTTGGGTTATTGAACACCCAAGAGCTACCAAGATCAATTAAGGGTTGTTTGTGGATGAATTGATTTTTAATTTTAATTTCATTAAGCCTTTAATTAATTGATTAAATACTTTGGTTATATTTTAGTTTGAATGATGAAATTGACTTAGGTGAAAAGATCAAAGGCAAGGCCCCAATCCTAATCGTTAAATCATTTTAAATATTCAATTATATTCTAATTTTCCTATCTTGAAGATTAATCACTTAATTAATCAATTAATCATTCCATTAACTATTAATTAATTTGAATCTTAAAGGTAAAGAAAACTTAGGAAATGAATTAGGAAAAATATCCCCAATCACATCCCCTAAGTTATCTTAATGTTCAATAGAGGTAATTATGTTTAAATGATTAATCAAGTTAGTATTCATTCATTAATTATGATTAATTAGATTATGAGAGTGATTAGTGCTTAATCAAGTGATTTTTCTAATTAAGTAATCAATAAAATCCCCAAAAAATAGAGGAGGCAGAGGTCATCCCCCTAACATCCACAAAAAATTTAAGATTAATTGAGTGTTTAATTAAGGTGTAATTAAGCTAATCAAATTTTTTGATAAACTTAATTAAGCCAAAATCACTATTCAAAATCAATTAATAATAATTTTCCTAGATTTTACTCAAAATATCTTCAAAATGAGCCTAAGTTTATATTTTTGATTTTTCAATAATAGTTATGATTTTAGAAGTTTCGTGCTTAAAAATTAATTAATTAGCTAATTAAAGTTTTGATCCCAGTACATGGCGGCCGACGTGGTATTTTCCACGGAATGGATTTTGGTAATGCATCATCCAACCGGATGTTTCAGACGCCTTCTCAAGATCGATCGCCATGATCCAGTGAGGAATCATATCTACCGTGATATCAAGACCATTTTGAGATGGATCTCATGATCATATCGCTCAACGATGAAAGAGATGTCGTCCATCTTCCATCATTCGATCCGAGCTCACCAAGCTCATTGTTCCAAATTCTTCCCACACCTTCGGAAGGGAGATGCACACATCCAACTCAATCCATGAATTTTAAATTTCCTTCACAAAAGACCAAACCACTTTTCATAAGGCTCGGTTTGAAATTACCTCACCGCTAATGTCATGGTGTGGCGTCGAGGTAGCCATAGTTGAGAGGCCATTGAAGAGCTTTAAGCTTTATTTGGGAAAGAACGCTTGATTGACCAATCCACGCATGCAAGGGGCTCGACTCCGATCGAACTCACTCATCCCGTGGCTTAGAAGCTTATGAATTTTTTCGGTTGGCTTCGATAGAATATGGTGATGGTGTGGCTAAGAGGAATTTAGGTTTGATTGCGAAACGAGAGAGTATGGATCGAGATTGCCCTCCCCAATTTTGACTTTGCATAAGAATGGGAAATCCATATTTTATGCACTCAGGCTTAGATCATTCTGATTTTGAAATGCCAGAAGGCTCACATGCAATTCTGATTTTCCACTGAATTGAGGGTATACCCCTTGCCCATCATAAATGGAAGGGATTTGCACTAGCTCATCATCGCCGGACTTGTCTCCATCTAGTGGGTGGCACGCCAGAGATGGGAGGAGTGATGGGAGGTCGCCATGGATCCAGCAAAGATGCGGTTTGGATCCAATGGGTCGGTTTGGGTTGGAGGAGTCAACTCCTCCCAAAGGTCTCACCTAGGTGTGGGCTGGGTGTGGCTGGATGGGGTGGAGGTTCATGGAGTCTGGGATGGCGCCATGGGATGGGAGAGTTGACTTTGGCTTGATCCATTGGTTTTGAAATTTAAATTCTATGGTTTGATGGCTAATCCCTTTGGCCACTGGCTTTTTGGGAGGTGTGAACTAGTGAGTTGCAAGTTAGCCCCACAAGATCTCATAAGTTGGATTTGAGTGGTTTGGCATGGATTGGTCAAATGGGTTCTATTTGGGCTAGGTTTGGTTGGGTTGACCAATTGGTCAAATTGGGTCAAATCAAAGCTTGGGTTAGGTTCATATGATAATTTGGGATATTTTGGTTCAATTAATTTGGATTGGTTTGATCTAGGTTTGGATTTGACTCATTTAGATTCAAAAGGGTCAAATTAGTCAAGTTGATCAATTTGACCAATTTGATCAAATTAGGTTGGGTTAGGTGTTGAGTTAAGTTCAATTGGTTGATTAAAAATGATTGTAGGATTTAGTTTGGTTTAATTTAGAATTAATTTGAATTTTGGCAATTTGACCTTTTAGGTCAATTTGGGCTAGGTTAAGTTGTTGACCAATTGGTCAACTTGGGCTCAATCATGACTTTGGTCAAGTTCAATAAGTGATTTGGGATGAACTTGAGCCATTCGTTACAATTAATTTGGGTTAAATCATGATTTGACCCATTTTAATTTTTTAGGCAAATTTGGGTCAACTTAGATCAAGTGATCAATTAAGCTTGGTTTGGCTCAATTGATGGCTTGGTCATATTCAATCTTTAATTATGAATGAATTTGTGTCAATAGTTTCAATCAATTTTTCATATGATGAATTTTGGATAGTTTGGATTTCATTTGGGCTAAATGTTGACTTGGTCAAAGGCTGTTTGACTATTTAATTCACCAATTGTTGATCACCCATTGATGATTGTTGATCATGATTGAGGTTTAGATGAGCTCAATTTAATTTGGGTTGGATTAAAATTGGCTCAAAAGGCCTTTAGTCATTTAAGTCAAGTGAGCCTAAATGGGTCAATTGACTTGATCAAAGTTTGATTCAAGTTTAGGACTCACAAATGAGCTAGATTGAAATATAAACAATTGCAATTGTTTAGCCAAGTGGGTTTTGGTTCATATGATAATTTGCCAAAGGGCTAACTTGGGCTTGATTAACTTTGGATTTGATTTAATAATAAATATAAATTCAAAAATAATTTTTATATATAATAAAGTAGGTTTACCCCCAAATCAAACCGAAATAATCAAACTAAATTTTATTTGATTTATACAATTTTTATTTTATTTTGATACATTTAAAATTAATGGATTAATCTCAAGACATTTTCAAAAGTGATCTAATCAATGATTTCAAAGAACTTTAAGAGTTGGATTTAACATAAGAATATCAGATAATGATCATTGAATGATGATCGTATGAGATGAATGGATCGATGAAATTTAACCAAAAGATATTATATTTATGATCGAAGTCGTCAAACGAATCCAAAAGATCAATGATCATTGAATTGATCATCAAAATACAGTGAGATGTGGTCAAGGAGAGTGGTTGAGTTTTCACATTACAAGAGCCACTCAAAATCTATAAAGCTTCATTCTCACCTGAGGACCGATTTCAAAATTTTGAGAACCACCAGAATTGACGCAATTTATCTATCAGGGCATTCACAAGAAGTTTAAGATAATGCCTGGAGATCTTCTGACTTGAGTTCTTCCTTTAAGAGCAGGTTGCTAAGATTCTGCCGCTTTTGGAAACTTCTCAATGAGTTGAACATATGATTTTTTCACTCAATATTTGTCAGAACACCTTCTTCTAACAAGGTTTGCGAAGAAACATCTGAAGTAAGTGAAAAGGGTTTTAAGCTTACATATGTGTATATGGTTTGAATTTGATTTACATCTGATAGAATAAAATTTTCTAAGACGCAACAATTTTAATCCAAATTTAATCCACCTTTTTGGAAATCCAAAATTAATTGATTTTAAAAATTCTCTAAACAAGCCATCCAAATTAACCAAATGCACACCCTAAGTGGGTTCAATTTATCTACTTAAGAGATAAAATTATATAATCTTAATCAAATAGATTATTAATCTTCACATCAAGCCAAATCACCCTTTCATTGTTCAGAAGATTTATGTGTAAAATACGGTTATTAAAAAAATTAACACGAAACTCATTATTTCAATGCATTAATTAACACAAAACTCATTATTTCAATAGAAATATCCTAGATGTAATTGATGCTAACAGATGTGTCAAAATTCTAGGCATAAAATCTCATCTAAAGAGGGAAGGAGACCATCAATTTAAATATAATACGCTGCATCTCATATATGTAGTAGTAATAAAGTTACAGCAGTAATATCTAAAACACACCACAACCAAGGGTGCAGCTTTGTAACAAAACATGAACACAAACTAAGATGGGAAGACAGAAACCACAAACAAAAGATATAAATAACCCTCAGTGGACACTGCCTCACTTTATTCTCGAAGACCATCGATCCAAAGCAGTACTTAGTATCCCGTCCAAGGAGATCAGTGCACCCTGCAAACATCAACAAATAAATTAAGAAAAAACAGCCCCATCAGAAATCACAAAAATCAACAAATTAAACTATCGTAGTAATCAAACAAGCAGTATATCGATTAATTACTTGGAGCAGTCGGTCGAGGTGCTGATGCGATAGACGCTGCACTTGCCGGGGAGTCCAGCAGCAAGGGAGGATTGAGTCCAGAAATTTGGCGGGCAAAATTCTGAAGACAAGAACATGCCGCCTGCCGGTCGGGGGTTGTGTTAGCGAGCGAGTTGAGACCCTTCACCCCGCTGCAACAAGCTGGTTTGAGCGGGCCAGCACCTCGTATATAGGGGATGCACTCCGCAATGTAATTGGCCACCTCGCCGCAAGTGATGGCCGCGCTCGCCTCGCGGACGAAGGCAGAAACCAGGAAGAAAGACAGTATGCAGACGACGGTCATCGAGGAAATAGAACGAGCCATAGGACGTAAAAAACAACTGAGATGAGTAGAGGATAGAGAATGAGGAGGGAATGGGGTTTATAAAGGCCGAGAGGGGAAGTGGGTGGTTGGCAGTTGCAGTGTTATGAGAGAGGTCTCAGTAAATGAGCATTGAAGAGGACCAGTATAAATTTGAACAGAGGAAAGGTTAAAGAGAGCTTTGCCTCTTGGTCTAAGTCCTACAAGTTTGCGAGTAAATTTACTCAAATAAAAAAAAAAATTAAGAAACGAAACGTTGCGCAAGACTGTAGTCCCGTCGATCGAGAATTTTGCTCTCACCGCGGCGACCCAGGACATGAGTGGGTCTATTTAATTACCTTACAGCTTAACATTCAAAAAAAAAAAAAAAACGAAACGTTCGAACCATTATGGCTGCTCTAATCTGCGTGTCAGAGCAGTTAATGACGGGGCCCATTATATCTTAGATGCTTTCGGTTGATTTTTGCTGTTGCTGAAAAGATGCATTTGCATTGATAATAAAGAAAACTGATTACAATGTAGAAGAAACTGCTAAAGAAAGCAAAAAAAATACTAACAAAGATATTTTTATCCTCCTCCAAAAGAGCAAAAAAACCTGGAATAGTGTGATTATCTAGACTATGCCATACAAAATCAAAGCTAGTATTATATCTCGCAAAAAGTCAAGAGTGTTGTTAGATCTATTTGTGTATACAAAAATAACCCGGTGGAAGTTCTTGAAAGTGATGTCGGAGCATCCTAAGTGCTCGCCATATTTCATTGTTAAGAGAAAGTTTGAGGTGATCCACCACACCTTTATTATCTCCTTCAATGATAATGCCCTTGTATTCGCCATCCACTGCTCAATAATTTTGCTAGTAGAGCATAGCCTCCGCTCAACATGTCCCAATGCCGAAAATAATGACCCATGGCAAGGAAGTTGCCATTTGCATCCCTTAGCACCATGCAATACCGCCACCCCATTGGGAAGGAGTGAGCCATCCACGCTTGATCCAGCCGGAGGGGAGGACACCACAAATTTAGTTTGATCGCCCATAAGTCGGGTGATGTCCCATTGCTTGGATAGGATAAGAGGAAGAATGTGTGATAGAGCTAATCGAGGGAATAGTCTTGGTACCATGGCTACGACCGTGAGTCTTGGCGGCGAATTTATCCACACTGTACACAATTGCACAATACATTCTAGCCCAACATAAGTTGTCACTGCACTTAGTGAGAGCTTGGAGTAAATCTTGCAAATTGCTGAAAATTGGGATTGAATGTTCCATGTTGCCAAAATCCGATAATGTTGTGTGACGGAGCATTGGACAAAGAATGTTCAGTGTCTCATCGATTACACCCCAAGGGCAAGGGTGGTGAGTTAAACCCTCCGAGCAAGCCGGTGTTGTTTGGCAAGGAGTCGTTGATGAGCCGCCACCGTAGCCTTTTCCCTGGGTGGGAGTTTCAAAGCATGGTGTAGAATAAATTTCAGCAAAGCAGATTTTGTATAAGATGGATGAGTTGTCCCCATAGGTGCCTTGATGAGGATGTCATGTTGATGTTCCTCTTCAATAGAAATGTTGGAGATGAGTTCAAGAAGCTCCAATCCAAAAGGATGTGCAGATTTTCGCTTTTCCAGTTCTGTTTCAGAATCGCTCTTCTTCCACCTTCCATTCCTCCATGCACTCCATGTTGAGAAATGTCGGCCATTTGGACAGGTGGGGATATCCAAATGGAGTTTAGAAAGTCCACCTCGCCATTGCAAATTCTCCATTTTAAATTCCGGTTCAAGGTGGAAGCACCATTCAATAATTTTCCAAAGAATGAGTCTCCCCGCTTGGGTTCCCTATGCCATGGGTCCAACCCATACTTCTCGATCAAACACTTGTGGAGCAGCTTGGTGGGTTTAGAGAGGAATTCCCAAGCCATTCTAGCCCTTAAGGGTCCATTCGCCTTTTCACCATGTGTAGTCCAAGGCCTCCTTTGTTGGTTGGCATGCAGATTTTGTTCCAAGCAACATAGTATGATGATGTTGTTGTGCCAAAGGAAGTTCCTAGCAAGCTTTTCATCTCTAGAATTCCCTTGGGAATTACGGTTGTTTTGGTACATGAGATGCACGAAGGATGTCCTTATGAGTGTAAGTGCCCGCCATTGAAAGGTGTCTAACTCCCCAAGAGCTGATTTTGTCTCTAGCCTTTTGGAGGAGTTGATGAAAATCTGCTTTTAACTTCCTCATGGCAAGCTTGATGCCCAAGTAATCAAGCTCCTCCACTCTTCCTCGGCCAAATGAGCCCTGATTCTGTTGGCCTTCCATCTATGTGTGGCTTTGCCGAAAACTATGACGATTTTGGTTGCATTGATACGCTGCCCCGTCCAGATGCAGTAATTTTTCAGAATATGGAGGACACCTTTTGCGTGAGCCATGGAAGCTTTGGTGGCTAATAAAATGTCATCCAGATAGAGAAGGTGTGATATCCCCAGGTTAATAGACACCAAATTCACCATGTTGCTTGATGGCTAAAGAGAGTAGTTCGAGCAAAGGATAAAAGATAGGGAGATAATCTGCACCCTTTTAAGCCGCCACTGCTTGTATCCACCCTGGTTCTTTGCCCATTTAACAAGAGGGAGAAGGAAGGCAGGAAATGACCGAGGAGCCAATTCAAACTTAGGTAATCCAAATCTGATGATGATGGCTAAGGTTTCCCAACTCATTTTGTCAATGCTTGTTCCATGTCAATTTTAATTGCCATAAAACCTTCCTTTGAGGTGGAGTGTTGGAATTTATTCATGATTTCTTGCCAAGCGGTGGAGATAGATCTAGAAGGCACAAATGCACCGCTCTTCGTGAGATGAGATTTGGTAGAATGTTTTTCACCTGTACAAGGATCTTTGCTATGACTTTGTAAGCGCTCTACAAAGGCTTATGGGTCTATATTTGCGACAATCAGCATTGAGGACTTAGGTATAAGAACAACCAAGGTTTCCTTCCATTGAGGAATCATAGTGCCACTACAAAAAAACTCCTTGATAGCCGCCACAACATCTTGGCCAATAATCCTCCAAAAGTGTTTGTAAAGGATGTTGTGATGCCATCAATACTGCACGATTAGCTCCCATCAATTTGACCGCCTCCCATATTTCAATCTCATTAGTATCCTCATCCAGAGATCACCGAGGTGAGATGGTGCGATTTCAAAGAAAGGAAGGCCAATTGTTGGTGGTAATAGGATGTGCCCTCCACTTCACGACGAAAGAAGTTCGCAAAAGCTTGGTTGATTAAAACGGGTCCTCCGTAACATCATCAAGTTTGAGGTGTTAATTCTATTGGACCTCTTTAGCTTGCCGTATGAAAGTAATGTGTGTTGGCATCCCCTCTTGACCCACAGCTTTAGCTCTTTTGCCACCAACAAGATAAGCGGGCAAGGGTAGAGTTCAGCTCATTTGCTTTGGTAGGAGGTCTCTTTCTTGCTTTCGGTCATCCGCGAGAGCAAATCTTGCGATTCTGAGAATTTCTTCTTGGAGGGTGTCCCTTTGCTTACTCAAATCTTTGAGCTTGTTTTACTCAGTAGAATAAGTTCCTTAGTGTACGGCTGCATTTTTCCAAGTTTTCAGCCACGGACCCTTCATAGTTGCTTTGCCAACTTTTCCACACTAATTTCCAAACCATAGGATAAGAAAGCGGTGTCTTCAAATTTCAGCCGTTGTGATTTCCGACTCTCCTTAAAGCGATTTGGAGAAGAATGGGGCAATGATCGTCGATCCTTGGAAGGTGTTTAGTTTGTGCAAGGGGAGGAGGTTGGAAGCAATGGAGTTGATAAAGGAAGCGATCAAGCGCACCATATCTGTGTTTTATCTTTGTTGTTGGTCCATGTGAATCTAGGGCCGGTAAAAGTCAGCTCATGTAAGTCCCCATTGGTGAGGAACTCCATCATCTCATTGGCCGCCGGCGAGCTTTTAAACGGCTTTCCCCCTTTTTTGTCTTTCGCCTCATAGATGCAGTTAAAATCTCCTCCGACAATGGCAGGCAAGTTGGTATTCAGCAAAGGAGTTAAGGTGTCCCAAAGTCTCCGAGTGTGATAGTCTTTGTTAGCAGCACAAATGGTGGTCCATATAGCTTTATCCGTGTATGTAGCCAACAATGCATTGTTCATTTTGCACAATAGGAGAAAGTGATTAAGTCACTTCTCCAAAGAGCAAGGATACCTCAGATATTCCTACTGGTTGGTGTAGAAAATCCCGGTTAATATTATCAATTTCCTTCCTTGTGACATCCTCCACTTTGGTTTCTATAAGGCTATGAAGAGAGCATGGTGCTCTCCAAGAATTTAGGGCAGTGGCCTTTTTTGGACCCAGCAATTCCACATAATGATGGAGGTCATGGGTGGGCGAACCTCCCTCGTCGATGTGGAATTCACTCTTTTTTTGTTTCCTTGGGATGACTTTGATTGGTCCAAGCGACCCAGTTCAGTTGAAAGTGTGCTTTAGACACGCGGCACTCTTAGGTTTGCTATGTTTGATAGAGTAGTGGCATCTTCCCTCCTCTAGTTGCGAAAAGCGGTTTGCATTTGCATTTGGGATGTGGATGCATCCTCTTTTCACATGGTGAGTTTGTTTAGCATTTGCATTCTGTCACGTGGAGTCATCGAGACAGCATTATCTCTTCCTCCCTTGTGCAGATTACGCTTTGATCTGTTGATTTTGCTTTGGGAGTGCCTCCTTTGGACTGAGTTTCAGCTTTAGGAGGCCTATTTTTCTTCCTTGTGACTAGTGACCATGGCCATTAAGACTTATCCAAGTCATTCTCCTGTATAGTGTCCATAAGGTTCCTTTCCTTTGACTAGTGGTGGTCGTTGAGAAATCTGCGTGGTGGGTGGCCGACGACCTTTGTTTTCACGATCTTGTGGTCTGCTTGGAGGGAGGGGTGCTGGTTCTTGCGATTGGGTATGTTGGCGTGGCTTTGTAAGGTTGTTGAACTTGTTCTAGAAAGGAGGATCAACTTGCACTTGATCCAATGAGGGAAAGACATGTTGAGTTCTTGAATTATTTTACGCATAGGTGCAGTTTTCCTTCTCTGACCTTGGAATTGGTCTGGTTTTGCAATGGGTTTGTGGAACAAGAGGGAGAGCTGAAGGGATTGATAGGAGCATGCATTTTAGCCTTTTCTGGGCAAGCTTGGCCAACTATTCCACATTTAAAAATTGTGAAATTCCTTCATACTCCACCTTTTGGAAGGCCGTTAGCCATGGATCCATATTCCGGGAGGAGTCGTTTTGATAGATCGATCTTGACACAAATCCTAGCATATGTGCTTTGCCCCATTTGCTAGTTTGGTTATCCATCCATAATGGTTCACCGACGAATGCTATTGGCGAGGTTGTTGTCATCCCAATAAATGAGTGGTAGTCGCATCCACAAGGTGTGGTCAAAGCTTAGTGAATGGGAGAAAGTCCATTTATCCATAGCGATGGCGTTGCGGCGATAAACCACGGTCCATTACTAGAAGCTGCGTCCGGGCAATAGATTGGAAAATACATAAAAGCAATCCGCCAACAAGGACCAACTCAAAATTCCCCATTGACTCCATTTCGGTCTGGATCAATGTTGAGGTAGTAGAAGGGGAGCTTCTTGCCTAGCGGTTTATAACAATGGCTACTTCAAACCTTTTGATATTGTTTTGCATAGAGTGGTTATCGGTGACACCCACTCCATCTTTGTCTTGCTTCTTCAAATTTGTATTTATAAGTGGGACAAGCTTGTTGGTAAACTTCAAGCATTGTTTGTAGTGCCACGACCCCTTTTGTCTTGTGGTAGAAGCGACCTTGTTTTGGTAAAAGCTGAACTTGCTATGTGCTTGAGCGAAAATCTGCTTGGTGGGTGGCTTTGAAAACCGATCCTTTGAACTGAAATTAGATGGTCTTGACTTCACTGAGGGAGGCGGTGGATGGAGAAACCCCTCATGCATAGGGACATCGAGTTGCTTGCTATTTGGCCAAATTCCCTTGGAACTTTCTCTGACATTTCGACAAAAGGTTGTGTCGTGTTCTGGATTGAAGAAATCAGAGGTATGGGGTCGGTTTGACCCCTCAATTGGCGGCATGGAGTACCTGGCGAGAATTGACATCCACGGTTTGTATCTACCGGTGTCGGTCATCTCAAAAGCAAGAGATGCCTTGCCCTCTAAAGCCGATCGACTCACCGGGACTCTTAGGGAGATCACATTGTGCATACACGCAATTCCGGCTATCTTTGTCGAACACAGGGTTGGCGAATTCCCTATCAGCAATTTCGATCAATGTGCACTCCAATTCGGCCCTCCTATTGTATTGTCCGTGCACCGCGGCTATCGCATTTCCTCCGTGCTTTCGACCGCGGCGGCAATTGGGTCTTGTAATTAAAGGCGCTCAATTGGGAGGTCGAGGTCGCTGCCGGATGTCGCAAGTCCCTCTGTCGCACTTCCATCATCGCCGCCGCAATCAGCGGCCGCCTGCGTGGAGAATGCCGCGTGCGCATGATTGTCGACCGCGTACCACTAATACCTCCGTTGCGTTGGCGTAGAATCCATATCCATAACGACAATTTATTTCAGGCGGCTCGATTTGGAACCAGAACAGCGATTCTTGTTTCATTGGAAATCTGTTCTGTGCCATAGTCCTTTGTTCCATTGCCAGGCATCTCTGCGTTTCGGCTCCTCCACATGGAGCTACTATTCCATTGGAACCGAGAGGCATTCCACCTCGATCTTGGCCTTGAACCTGCATCTCGACTTCTCCCTCTAGCCTGCTGCCTCCTGCAGTGTCAAGCTCCATCCGGCCCTCTTCCCTGCTTGTGGAAATCGAGCCTAGGTCTTCCCTGTCATGAGGCCGACAGCCTTCACCTCCTTGCTGTCCATTGCTTCCATCCTCTACCAAGGAGCCAAGGTGTGCAAACCTCCCCTTGGAGCTTCACGGTCGGTGTGCTCCTGGCTGGCGAACCACCTCCACCTCCCTTCATGGTGGTGGCGGCCTCACCTCAAGCCACCACCACCACCACCATGCCGGCTGCCCTCTTTGCTACCACCACCCCCACTCCTCTTCGAGTGAGGGGGCGACTCATGGTCACCCCCCCGCATACCCAGAGCTTCTCTCACTAGAAATCAAGAGAGAGAAGAAAAGAAGAGAAATGAAGCCAGTAGGCTTGAGCAACAATAAATAAATGAAAAAAGAAAAAAAAAATAAAGTTGCCCAAAAAGAAAAAATAAATAAATAAACTGACTTTTAACTGGGCTCGGAGGTTTATTGAGATGAGAATTAAGGACCGGTGTTCACAGTCGTCTTGAAGAGTAGGCTGGATTGACGGGTAATGACGTTTAATCAAGTTGCCCAAAATAAATTTATCCTCTTTAAAAAAGTTTTCCAAAATACGAATAGGCTTTATTTAGTTGGTGTCCTTACTATTAATGGCTACACTGATGCTCTCCGATGAAAGAGAGCTTCTTCCTTTTTTTTTATTTACAAATCTTACACATAAATTATAATTTTTATTTATATAATTCCTCAATATTCAATATTAAATCATAAATATTATCTATAACTCACTTTTTTAAAACAAAATATAGATTCTTAGGTATAAGAAAATATTATATAAGTAAATATCTAATTTTCAGAAATAGATATATAAATACATAAGAATTATATGATATCTATGTAAATATTTAAAAAAATTGAAATGGAGCTTCAATTTCCAAGAAAAATAAGGCTTCAAATTTAATTTATAATGATACATTTTTCTTTTTTATTATTAATATTAAGGGCATAGCTAAATTATATCAAAAGAGAAGCAAAATTATATTAAAATTATATTTGCTTCCAAGTGCTTTTAATGAAACGAAAATAAAATATCTAAAATTTAAAATTTTAGGTTTTAAAATATAAGAGATAAAAATTTTAATTTTAATTTATTATTTTACAAAAATTTTTATTTTGTGAGGCAAGCTGTATTGCTATTGATTCAAGCTAAATTTGCATCATTTGTTCAATGAGTTAGGGCTGAGTATTTATTTTGACTTTAATTTTAAAAGGTCAAATTAATTAATGATTTCAAACATGTAAAAGACTAGATGGTTTACCAATTCAAAACTTTTATTTACATCACAACATCATAACAATGTGGAACTAAAGGCCTAAATAATAGATGAAATTCAAATGATCATGAATGAGCTTTAAATGAGACTTATACCTAGTTTAATTGATCTTGATATCAAATTTTATATGTAGCATTAATTGAACTTTATATCAAATATTAATCAAGCTTCTTGATAAAATTATTTTGAGCTTTAAGTGATATTATTTGTGATCATAAATAAATTGAGCAACAAACTATTCAATTTTATTTATTTAACAATTGAGTATTTATACAAGTCATCAAGCACATTTGATTAGTTAATTAAATGAATATGAATAAGCTCTTGTTAATGTGAACCAATGCTTATTGCGTTCACAGCCATGACTGGCTATTGCTAGTAGTTAATTTCTCACTATCATTGGACACCTCTTACGACCTCCACAACAATGCTACTATACCACCCATCGTTGGTCATCCTCCGGCACCAGTGCCCGCTAACCATTGGCCACTTTATGTCTCTATCATTAATCACTATTTGATGCATCCCACCATTATCCCCCATCATCACCATTCACCATCACTATAAGTTTTTAATATATTTTGAAAACAATCAAACACAAAATATAAACTCTTAAATTGTTTAACAAAGAATGAAATATTAGCAAAGTATTGTAAATATATAATTTTATTTAACATTACATTCAAAATAACTTTATATTTCTAAATACTAGTAGAAAAATAATCCCACAAAAAGAGTTAACAAAGAAAGTAAAGAAGATATCATCCCCTATCTAGAGTTCCAAAATAAGGCACTAAAAAAATTTATAATAAAAAAGGGCCTCCAAAAATACTCTTCCTAGTAAAGTTAATATGAAGAAGACATGACGAATAAAGGCTCTTAAATATAGATTAAAAGATCACAATTGATTAGAATAAGGCACTTAATACTCTATTCAAAGAAAAAAAATTTCACAATTAAGCTTCTTATCATCACTCCAAAAAATAACACTCAAGGTCTTGTAAGTTAAGTTCTTAGATCTATGATAAATATGCTGTAGCATCACGAAAGCATCAACAATCTAGGTTTGTGAAAGAGGAAAGAAGCAATGAAAAAGACATAAAAGTTTCATCCATAGTAAAATAATATCATTAGGTTGAGCTAGCTTCTCATCATCACCCTGTTTACATCAAAAAATAAAATAAAATAATAAAAAAGTAAACTTTTTGGCTATAGTGCTGCAACACTATAGACGTAGCATCAAGATGCTGCCCTGGTATTCTAGAAGAAATGACTACTAGATCCAGCTATCAAAATACGGTATAGCATCGTGATCTTGACGCCAAGGCAGCTGTCTTAACCTAATTTATGGTAACATCGTTCTTAGCCGAGGCACTGCACCAACCATTGAGAGGCAATAGTTAGCAGCTCACTCCTATAGGAGTGAGCAGCCCACTCAAGAGACTTTTTCACTCACTTTCCCCTCTACTCTTTCAGAATAGGTGTAAACGAGCCGAGCTTCAGCGAGCTGAGACTTTGTTCTGTGGCTCATTTATTTATTTATTTTTTCAAAATAACTCATTAATATAGTGTTCGTGTTCAACTCGAAAAATTGTTCGTGTTCGGCTCGAAATTGGCTCGATTTTATTTTTTTTAATATTTAATTTTCTTAATTTTCATTTAAATTTTTTTTAAAAAAAAAGTAATATCAAGTATCAACAATTTGATTCAATAAAATTCAATAAAAGCTGAAAGATGTACAATAAAAAAATTTATTTTTACACAAAATTGATTACATATTAAATTGCTAACTCATATAATCACAAGTTTACAACTTATAAGAATAAATTCAACCTAAAATTTTACATGATTATATACAACCAATAATTTGATTCAATAAAAACTAAAAAAAATACTAATATTTATTAACAACAACATACAAAATGACAAATATATTACAATTGATATGTTCACGTAATTACAATAGTGATTCTCCAATCTCCATAGCTTCAAGCCTTCAAGCCTTCAACAACATTGAATCTTCAAATTAATAATCTCTTAACGCTTCATAATTCATTATTCAACGAAGAAACTGCATCGATGATAAATCTGCACTTCATGTAAACAAAATTAATAAAAAAAATATGTGAGAAAAATAATGAATGAGCTCAAAAGTTAAAATAAGAATCAATCGTCGTTAATAACTTATGTGCTTAAATTAAAACTTCAAAAAATTTGGCAAAATGAGAAATTAATAATAGTAAAAGTGTAGGAATAATCAAATAATATAATGAACATTGAATAACCCAAAATTATAGTGATTGATTGGAAAAAAATGTAAAAATTTTATACATAATATAGCAACAAATACAAATCACAAAAAACTAAATTGAATGTTTGAAAATACATATAGCCAACCATCAAGCTAAGTTGCATCTCATGCATTTATTCAATTTTCTATCACAAGCCATTAAAAAAGTGTGGCATCTATTGATCTTATCATTTATCATCTTAACTCTTAAGAAGTAAAAACAAAAAAATAAACTGACGGTTATATCAAATTTCTAGCGAGAAATATCAAATTCACCAATCGAAATATCCGCTTATGCCGCAAAGAAGCATACAACCCAGAAATAGAGGAAAAGTTCAACACATTAAGTCCCAAGATAGAAGTAATCTCCACATAGATCAATTCCAGTAAAATTGTAGCACACAACAATATCAACATTACAGCTGCAAATTACATATTGCAGTAACTAAATTCAAAACAAAAGGCTCACAACAAAATCTAAGATGGTCAAAAAAATATCCATGTTAATGCGTGAAGCATACAACCAAGAAATAGAGGGAAAGTCCAACCCATAAAGTCTCAAGGTAAGTAATCTCCACATAAATCAATTCCAACAAAATCCTACATAACAAACCTAAACTATTATGATAGCTATGATAAAGAAGAAAGAAAGAAGAATGTACCACTAAACTAATGCATGCACAAATATCTGAATCGATGCAAGATCAATCACCTTGTAAATTGTAAGTAAAATCTATACCCTCTCAATTCAAAATCATCATGATATCAGCTTTGACATTCTTGAAATTCAAACCCATCATGATATCAGTATTTTTCTTGTATTAAAGAAAAGAAATTGAAACAAAAACTTAACATCTAAATACTAACAACATTTTGCTTTCTAATATTTCTTGCTACAAAAAAAGCCTTTCCACCAAGATAAACAATGTCAAGATTCTAGGAACTATTTAAGCAGCAGTAGAAATTTTTTGCAAATGGTTAGACTCAAATATATGGAGCTTATTACTTGGAAAACTTTTGTTCCAATCACAAAACTAAACAATGAACACATTACAGACAATTGGTAAATGATATCTGCAGAATTTTAGAAAGGTTGAAATGCATCAAATTCAACAGCAAATAAAAAAAAATGGAGAACAGTGAACACATTATAGTTGGCAGCTGCAAGTCTACAATCAAAAATTAGAGGGAAAGTTCAACATTAAATACAAGTATAAATAATTATAGCAGTCAACTATTAAGAAGCCAAGAAACAGAATAATCACAAACTAAAAACAAGAAACATACTTATCCCAATCAACCATAGTCTTCACCAAATCCAAAGTTGCCACAAATTATCATCACATGCAACTAAGATAAAATTGTCCAAATTATAAAGTACAGACGAAAATTAGATTGAGAAAAGTAAATGCAAGATGATATATTGGTGTTTAGTCTCATTCTCCATTACTAAACATATTCCAGAAGTTTCACATAATGATTATCCTCCTCCATTAACTCTTGCTGAAATAAAAGTAGATAATGAGAGAATAAAATTTATAAATAAATTACTTTTAATTAAAACTACCAAGGGATTTTTTTTGTTGAATGCCTCTGATCCAACTAGACATACAAATAAGTGCATTAACTATTTTTAGAGATAAAGAGCTCCTGTAATCATCAAAAACTCTACCACCATCACTAAATGTATATTCGGATGCAACAATGGTTATGAAAATTGTTAAAATATCCTTAGCCATTTTGAATAAAGTTGGATATTTGAGAGTATTCATCTCTCCTCCAAATGAATTTGTAAATCAGATTTTGATGGCTGAATAGAACCATAAGCAAAAATAAAATCAGCAAATCTCAGCATACAGTCAAAATTTAATGAAAAAGGTTCATTAGCTACTAGTTGTGAAGATCCACTAGGAATTGAAGAACTTGAATTAATAATATCTACTGAATATTGATTGTAGATTTCCCAAATGACATCCTCAATACTCTTAATCTTATATTCTACCTCAGAATTATAATATATTTTATGAAATATGAAAGTAATGAATTTCATCTTCAAATGTGGATCAAGTATAGCAGTCATTGACATGAGTAAATTGCATTCATCCCAATATTTATCAGATTTAATTTTTATCATAGTAATTATTTGCTTGATGAATTTAACTCATGAATTGTATTCTTCAATAAGTAGTTTTTTTTTACATACATGACAGTAGGGAGAAAAATATTTGTAGTGAGATAAGAAGAACTTGAAATCATTTTAGTCACATTATGAAAAATAGAAACCTTCTAATGCTCATGTTATACACTCAATTTTTAAGGAACCACTTATATTAGAATATCGAGCATAATGACAAAACTAAAATACTCAAGTATTAAATAAGCTTTGCCACTTCAACAAACTTATGTAATCTTAAATGAGACTTTTAAAGGTATTTTATTGTCTCTCTAATTTTATGAGTTTTTTGTTGAACATCTCTCAATCCATCCTGAACTATTATATTCAAGATATGAGCACAACATCTAACATGAAAGAAATATTCTTGAAAATGTAACTTTTCTCTAGATTGAAAGTTAACTTTTAAAGTATTTGCAGCAACATCATTGTACTATTATTATCCAATATGATAGACACCTTGTCTGTAGATTTCAATAATAAACAATCACATATTGCATCACAAATAAATGCGAGTGTGTGGAGGTTCAAGCTTAATAAAGTTGATGATTCACTTATGCAATTTCTAAGAATCATCAATATAGTGAATTATTAAGCACTGTGGTGTTTATTTTTGGATTGTGCATCTGTGTGTTGTGTATATGTGAAGGGACACCACACAGATCTGAGGATGTACTTATTGAGGTGATCGGAGGTGATCGGGTACTACATTAAGGAATAATGTACTATCTTAAGAAATAGAAGTCACTATCCTATAATGGACCTAATCACCTAATAAGGATCCTTAAGGCATGATGGGTCTTCGAACATATTAGAGATTGTTCCCCTACTTTATGAAAAAGTAAAATAGGGTTTATTTAAATCAAGTTCATTAAGTTCTCTATGGAGGCAAGCCTCCATAGTTAATTACATCTTAAGATAAGTAAATCTCTTAAGAATACTAAAGTTAAAGCATTGTTCCAAAGAATTCAAAGATAAGACTATCAAAGGATTTGTTGTATTTTAGAAAATCAAGTGGAATAAATTAAATGGGAGTGCTCATGATACTAGGAGACCTAATGAGCACTCCAATCTATCCTATGGTTGGGCTTTATGTAATTGAAATTGAGGAGATTTATTTATTTGAGTTGAAATTTTAAAAAAAATTTAAGACTTATAATTTCACAATACAATATCGTGAAAATTCCTGAGAGGCGAGGATTTATGCTTGTAGCCCGCAAAAGGGAAACAACAACCTCAGATTTTAAACCACCCTAAGGCAAAAGTGAAAGTGGGTATATGGGTTACCTCCACAAGAGAGGGCCAAAATATGACCTAAATCTAAGGCGAAAGTGGGTATATGGGTTACCTCCACAAGAGAGAGTAAACCACCCGACTGTTGAACTTATTACTTTCTAGAGTGGCAGTCTCTAACTCCTCCTACACTTTAAACCCATGTAGGCAAGTTATATGCTTTGCAAGATGATTATACTGTTATTTATTTAGAAGAGAAACTAAGTCCTTAAACCCACTCTTTAAGAGACTAGAGCATGAGGGGTATAAATAATGACTTAATCTAATGCAAATTTTTATCACATTTTATTTAATTTGGGACTCTTCATTTTGACATAGGCTATGGGATTTTGTATGCCTAACTGCATGAGAAATTGATTATGGGTCAAATCAAGAGGGAAAGAGGTGTTCTTCCATCATAGGCTCTTAAAGGTTAAGCCTATTCTATCTGGCAAAGATGGAAGCCCTCTCTTAGCAAGAGTGAAATAAGATGATTATGCATGATGTTCAACATACAATCATCCAACTAAGGGGTTGCTAAATATTTTATTATCTTGATTTAATGTCTAAGCTTTTTTATGTGAGCTTATGAATTATTTTAAATTTTGTTATGAGTTGTTAGTGGTAGAAAATTTATTTTTATCCTAAGAGCCTAATCGCATCCATGCCACACAACAATCACCAATCATAAAGAAACTATGAAAAGATATGTTATTTCTAATACATGGGCTAAATAGAACGTCATCAAACAATTCATAAAGTTACCTAAAAGAATAAGAGGCCACGCGGTGTCAGTATAACTCGAAAAAAAAATAGGGTAGCCAAGCTCTACCCATATACATCCCAACATAATGAAAGAATAATTATAATTATGATAAGTGTTATGGGGGGTCTTCATTCTTCATCCTCCATTCTTCACTCTTCATCTTTAATTTTTTCATTTTGATTTGCTCTATTTCTTTCTTTCTCTTGGTTTGATTGGGATGTTGTTTGCTTCAAAGGCATCACATGATGTATAAGACTTGATCTTATAATCAATGTTCATCCTAATCTCTCATAACACTTATCATAATTCTAATGCAAAATTATATTAAAAGAGAAGGAAAGTAAATCTAGCTACACCAATAAAATAAGTGTTAGCTAAACACATCATACAACCCAAGCAGTTATATAAATAATTTGGACTTAACACCCACACATGGGTAACCAAACCCAGCTGTCCTAACTTGGGCTATGCTTAGGGGCTAAACAACCTGCATAATAAAAAATATTTATATTTTTATTACAGCGGCCCCTTAAGCACCACCCCATGCATAAAACATGATTAGGCTAATATCGGCCTAACATCCAGACTATGCACATACACCCTAACATCCAATCTAAAATAATACATCACAAAACAAACATACACCAAATCATGCACGCCATAACATAAAGCTAGAAATTATGATTTAATCTCGTGTATGTGTTAAGGTTTTGTGGTATGTCCTAACTAGGCTTTAGAATTATGATTTGCTAAGTGTGAGAGATTTAATTTATAAAGGGTTGATTTCTCTTTAAGTGATTTAACTGATTTTAAGATTTTTTTTAGTGTTTTCTTTTATTTCATCTAGCCTACACTTAGCAACTAAGTGTTATAAAGAGAAGAAAGAGAGAGAATCTCTCTTTTATCCCTACCTTATGTCATTTCTAAGGTAAGTTAATTAGCTTAGTTTTCTTTAATGAACAGCTTATTATGTGTTTTAATTAACCCTAAGTTTAGGTTCACTCTAAATGACCCTATTTAATAAGAAATGGGTCTTAAGATTAATTAGAATGGATTACTATCACATGACACACATTCATTCATTTCTTTCCATCATGTATATCATGCATATGAATAATCCTAAGCATACCTATACATGCAATATAAATCTTAGTATATTTTGATGATGAATGTAAAGAAGTGTATTTAGGACTTAAATATTTCATTTTTTATTGAATTATGAATGCATGCCTTATTACATAGAAAAGAGAAATTTTCATCCACTAGCTAGATACACATTCGCATGTATAAAAGTTTTAAGTGAGTACGTCACCATTATTTTCTATACCCCTGCGTAAGGTACAAGACCTACTTATGGCTACTTAAAGCCTCACAGCCAGAGATGTAAAGACTAATATATCACTTTTCTTAGATACATGTAGATGTATAAGTAACTATAAGGATAGGAAAACCATGTAAAAGTTATGTTTGATTTATTTGATTTTGATTATTATTCATTACACATACATGCATATGTATAAGAGTTTTAATGAGTACATCATTATTTTCTACAGAGAAGGTACAAGATCTACTTAAAAAGCCTCAGTAGGTGGATGTCCGTGACTAATATATCACTTTTCTTAAATACATATGAATGTACCAAAAAGAATCACATGAGTATGGAATCATGTAAGAAATTATGTTCAATTTGGTTGTATGATTTACATATGTAATATGAAATTCTTCCTAAGTCATAAATGGAGATGCATAGGAATAGATTTAGGCAAATATTGTGTTCGTTTCAAATGAACTATATACTTACAAATTCTATGTGAATTTATTTTAAGATAAGAAAAGAGAACTTCATATTGTGTATCTTATATTATCATCACATGCAAGCTTATAAAAATTTGTAATTCACATTACTTCATTTATACTAATTGATTTATAGGCTTTTGAAAATAGCTTTTGATTTAATAGTGATAATAGCCATATATATTTAATTTAAGTCAACACATGTAATTTGACATAAAAGAAAATATTTCATTTACTTAATTCTAAAAGAAATGAATGCATGATTTCATATAGCAAGTAATATTTAGCATGATTGGAAAGAAATAAAGGAATGTAAGCACATGATTTCATTCACCCCAATTAATTCTTGAGGATAATCACATTAAAGAATGCTATTTAAAATGAACCAAATTTCTTTGAAGATATTTTTAACTTTGAGTTTGATTTGATTTAGGAAATATGAAAGAGGTTTACTAATCCTAACTCAATTCCCCATGTGTGAATTAATTTGGTTTAATGAAGAATATTTAAGTTGATTTTATATTTTAATTAGGTTAAGGTATAAATTAAATGAATTAATTAGCCCTTACATATATCACCTTAAGTTAATTAACTAATTAATGATAAGCCAATATGATATGCAACCATATGAAAAGTAAATTTGCAATGCTCCTAAGAAATGAAAGGGGCCTAATGCTTTGGCTTATGATTAATAGTTAAATAAGTTAAGGGATCTCACTTAATTACTTTTATGATTTTCTCACACATGTGAGCCAACCATAATTTTATTATCTCTCACCTTGGGTCATTGAACACCCAATGAGCTACCAAAGATCAATTAAGGGTTGTTTAGGTGTGGATGAATTGATTTTTAATTTTAATTTCATTAAGCCTTTAATTAATTGATTAAATACTTTAGTTATGCCTTAGTTTGAATGATGAAATTGACTTACGGGAAAAGATCAAAGGTAAGGCCCCAATCCTAATCGTTAAATCATTTTAAATATTCAATTAAATTTTGATTTCATTATCTTGAAGATTAATCACTTAATTAATCAATTAATCATTCCATTAACCATTAATTAATTTGATTTTTAAAGGTAAAGAAAACTTAGGAAATGAATTAGGAAAAGTATCCTCAATCACATCTCGTAAGTATCTTACTATTCAACAGAGGTAATTATGTTTAAATGATTAATCAAGTTATTATTCATTCATTAATTATGATTAATTAGATTATGAGAGTGTTAGTGCTTAATCAAGTGATTTTCCTAATTAACCAATCAATAAAATCCCAGAAAAATAGGGAAGGCAGAGGTCATCCTCCTAAACATCCACAAAAAAATTAAGATTAATTGAGTGTTTAATTAAGGTGTAATTAAGCTAACTAATTTTTTGATAAAACTTTAATTAAGCCAAAGTCACCATTCAAAATCAATTAATAATAATTTTTCTAGATTCTACTCTAAAATATCTTCAAAATGAGCCTAAGTTTAATTTTTTTAGATTTTTTTATAATTAGTTATGATTTTATGAAGTTTCAGGCTTAAAAACTAATTAATTAGCCCTAATTAAAGTCTTAATCCCGTCAAGCCATATGGTGGCTGACGCGGCGCACTTTCCACGTGGCGCGATGAGATTTGCTATTTAAATAGTCACATCTCAAGACTGACTCAGACGGGACGTGCTTTCGTGGACCCACAATTGAGATCGGATGGCCATTCAATCCATGATTTAGGAAAGGAATCAAGGCTACCGATGGATTTGATCGAGCTCATCCCAATCACGCATGATGGACGGCTCATGATCTATCCCGTTCACGAACGATGAAAGACGGATGTCGTCCATCTTCCCTCATTCGATCCGAGCTCACCCGAGCTCGGATTGTCTCCAAATTCTTCCCACACCTTCGGGGAAGGGAGATGCACACATCCAACAGTCAAAAATCCATGAATTTGAATTTCCTTCACAAAAGACCAACCCACTTTTTCATACATGGCTCGGTTTGAGAAATTACCTCCAGGGGCTAATGTCCGGTGGTGTGACATCGGAGGTAGCTTCACCTAGTTGAGGTGAGTCCCTGTTAAAGAGTTTTGAGCTTTATTTGGGATAGAATGCTCGGTTGACCAATCCATGCAAGGCTCATCAACTCACTCATCTGGCAAGCTTAGGAATTTGTTTGGTTGGCTTCGATAGAGTATGGTGATGGTGTGGCTAAGAAGAATTTGGGTTTGATTGTGAAATGAGGGAGTATGGATCGAGATTGCCCGCCCCTATTTCGGCTTTGCATGGGAATGGAAAATCCAAATTTTGGAGCACTCGGGAAGGCTTGGGATCACTCTATGGGATTTCAGAAATGCTTAAGAAGGCTCACAATGCCTGATTTTCCACTCAAAGAGGGGTATACCTCAATTGCCCATCATGGACTGACGCACAATGCACGCAGATTTGTCACATCGCCCACTCTCAACTTGTCTCCATCTAGTCAGGGTGGCACATTAGGGATGGGAGGAGTGATGGGAGGCCATGGATCCAGCAAGATGTTTGGATCCAATGGGTGCTTGGTTTGGGTTGGAGGTGAGTCAACTCACCTCCCAAAGGTCCTGGCACCTAGGTGGGTAAGGTGGGCTAGGTGGGCTAGATGGGGTCAAGAGAAAGTTTTATGGAGTGCTAAGGGGCTGCCATGGGGATGGGAGAGTTGACTTTGTCTTGGATCCATTGGTTTTGAAGTTTAAATCCTATGATTTGATGCTAATCCCCTTGGTGGGGCCCACTTAGCTTTTGGGGAGGTGTTAGGCTAACCTAGGATGAGTTTAAGCTGAGTTAGGTCAGCCCACAAGATCTCATAAGTTGGATTTGAGTGGTTTGGCAAGGATTGGTCAAATGGGTTCCATTCAGCAAATTGGTCAAATTGGGTCAAATCAAGGATGTAAGGTTCATATATGTTTTGGTGTTAATTAATTTGGATTGGATTGGTCTAGGTTTGGATTTGACTCATTTAGATTCAAAGGGTCAAATTGGTCAAGTTGATCAATTTGACCATTTGACCAAATTAGGTTTGTTGAAGTTTAATTGGTTGATTAAAATGAAGGTTTTGGTTTAGTTTAATTAATTTGAATTTTGGTCAATTTGACCTTTTAGGTCAATTTAGGCTAGGTTGGGTTAAGTTGACCAATTGGTCAACTTGGGCTCAATCATGGCTTTGGTCAAGTTCAATAAGTGATTTGGGATGAACTTGAATCATTGGTTGCAATCAATTTGGGTTAAATCATGATTTGACTTATTTTGGCTTTTTAGGCTAATTTGGGTCAACTTAGGTCAAGTGGCCAATTAGGCTTGATTTGGCTCAATTGATGACTTAGTCATGTTCAATCTTTGATTATGAATTGATTTGAGTCAATGGTTTCAATCAATTTAGCATATGATGGATTTTGGCTAGTTTGGGTTTCATTTGGGCTAAATGTTGACTTGGTCAAAGGCTAAGTTTGACTTGGTATGACCCAATTCAAGGTGGTTGATCACCTCATGATGATTGTTGATCATGATTGAGGTTTAGATTAGCTTAGTTCAATCCAATTTGGGTTGGATTAGAAATTGGCTCAAAAACGTCCTTTAGGTCATTTTAAGTCAAGTGAGCATAAATTGGTCAATTGGCTTGATCAAGATTTGATTCAAGTTTAGTTGGACTCACAAATGAGCCTATGATTGAAATATAAATCCAATTGCAATTGGTTTGGAGCAAGTGGGTTTTGGTTCATATGACAATTTTAAGCCAATGGGGTTAACTTGGGCTTGATTTGGGTTAACTTGGATTTGGTTTAATAATGGTGGTTTTATGTTTATATTTGGATCAATGATTGAAGGAATGATTGAATCATGAAGAAATCCATGAGTTTTGAGTTGATTTAGATGTCGTTTAGTCAAGTTCAAGAAATTAGCTAAAAGGACTAAAATTGGGAATTTGATTTTATTTGAGCTTGGTTTTGGTCATTTGAATTTATATTTTATTTATATTTGTGAATATAAATGAAGATATAAATGGGTTATGAAAAAATCACTTGAGTTTTGAGTGATTTGAAAGCAAATTTAATTAAGCTTAGGGATGTAGGTCAAAAGGGCTAACTTGGATTTTGAATTAGTTTGCTTTATTTTTGGTCATTGAGGTGGGTGGGTTTTATTTATATTTATGAATTTAAATGAAAGAATGATTGATTTATACAGAAATAAATCATGTTTGGGTTGATTTGGATCAAGATTTGATTAGGCTTTTGGAGGTGGGTCCATATGGCTTAAAAAGGGTCCTGATTTAGTTTGATTTATTTTGATTTGATTTGAATGGTTTGAATTTAGATTTCATTTATATTTATAAATATAAATAAAGAAATGATTGATTTATAAAGAAATCAACTAATTTTTAGTTGGTTTGAAGGAGCTTTGGCTAAGCAGATGAAGGTGATTCATATGGCTTAGGAAGAGATTTTGGAATTTGGAGTTAATCATGGGTTTCAATCATTTAGAGTTTGGATTTTGATTTATGATTTGGAATTTAATTTGAGATTAAATTTGATAATTAAGGAAATCAATTGGATTAGGGTTTATTTGGATTTGGTTAAGGCTAAGTCCATAAGCTAAAATCAAAGGGCTTATGAATGGATTCAAAGTTTGAATTTGGTGATGAATTTCAATCATTGGATAGTTGGATTTGATTTTGGGGTTTTGAATTTGAATTTGAGGTTTGGATTTGAAAGAGGGAAGCAAGGATTAGGTTTGGGCTATAGGGTAGGCAGGTCTTCCTAAACCTATTCATATGGCTAACTCTTCTAAGTCTCTAAAGTTAGGTTAAGTATTCACCTAATTACTAGAAGTGTCTTAAGACTAAAGAAATCTTAGTGTCTTTGAGAGTCCTAGATCTATGATGAGGAAGTTGAGAGCTCACTCCAAAGGTGAGGTCAACAAGCATATATATCTCACTGTTTGATTTGAAGTCCAACCATCGGATGTCAAGAAAATTCTATGAATGCTCTTAAGAAATGATTTTAATCTCTCCTTTTCATATTCATATACTTTCATGCAATCACTCTTGATAGTGATTCTAGACACCCTCGCATAATTGGGATTCAACACCTTCAAAAAATATTAAACAACATATGCTCAGTAATCATAAATGGGTACTCATGCATAATAATTATCTTTATAATTATTTCTCTTATCCAAGTCATCAATTTTGGGGTCATGAGATATTAGAATCTCAATTTCTGAATTAGAATCAAAAGATATAAATTTTAATTTTTTTTACCTTTTGTCTGGCAATTCAACAACTTGCTTTTTCTTGGCTTTGATTTTCTCACATTCTCTCGCATGTCTCAAGAGTTTTGAAGTTAATCCAATTTTGAATTTATGAAATTTTGTGTGACAACATATGCATTATAAAGAAGGTATAGTCCCTCCATTAAATATAAAAGTGGTTTCAATGAAATACTTTCATACTACAGATTTTTTATGTCTACCTTTCTTAGATTTGACTTCATTACTAATAGTTCAAAGTACATTTGCCTCTAATTCGACATGTTGTGAAGAAATATTTGAAATTTCATTACCATATTTAACTCTTACTACTATATCATTATCACATGATATTGAGAAAGATCAATATATATGATAGACACTAAATAAAAAAGAAAATATGAGTTAAGACTACATACACTCTCCATACTAGGTGTTTATCTTAACATGTAACTTTCTTAAGTAAAAGTAACAAACTTAAATGCATAACATATAGGTGTTTACCAATTACCATAACATCATTATTAGAATCACTAAGATAAGTAATACATATATGTTCACTAAAATGCTTTTCATGAAAATTATCATTTCATAGAATAAAGTAACATAAACTACTAAACCCTAAAACCTCTATCAAGAAATAAGCAAATCCTGATGAGTTAAAATTATCATTTCGCTAAAAGTAAAGAAAAAAACTATCATAATATAACTCATTAGCATGGTGAGTTCACACATCACACATGAAACAAACACCAACATCTAGTCACCAAATTATCTCTAATACACATCAATGACAAATTAATTAATTGTAAAAGCACACGCCCCTAAATCAAAAAAAAAGTATAAATAAGCTAGCAATGTTGCATGAAAGTACCAACAAGAAAAAATTTATTGACATCACCGATTCACAACAACTTAATATTATCACCATCAAAGAAAATCAACAACTACATAAGATACCAAGAAAATAAAAGATCAAGAAACTAGGTCTGAGAATAGTATAGAGCATTTCATAATAAAAAGTCTCGCCAGCAAACTCTACGGTTTATATATAATCAGTATAAATATGTGAAGGTGCAACATAAAACCCGCAGAATAAAATAGCATAAATATTGCCAACGAGACTTCTAAGATGCAACATTTGCCGATAAGAATATGAAAACGTAGAAGAAAGTAAAGGAGCCAAATTCGAAAACCCTAGCTCAACAATCCATATAATTTTGTTTCATAAAACTCATGTAATCATCATTACTACAAAAATTTCTAGGATGAAAATTTAGTCATGCATGTAACCTTAAAGGAGAAACACAATCACATGACTCAGATAGATGAAACTTTCAAATGAGCCAAACCCGCAAACCCTAGAAATACAACCCTTATAGTTATGCATCATAAAATCTGCATAATCATTATTAAAAAAATTGAGAAAGATAACTAAAAGAATCATAAATTGAATCCCTAAAATGGAGAAATGGATAAAAGAAGTAAAGAGAAAGATGTACAAATAGATCGAGGCTCCTCAAGTTTTAAGGTGAGAGGTAGCGAGGGATGACCAAAAACCACCCGAAGGCCTCTCTCGAGTCATCGCAATCTAAATAGAATGGGAGAGGATATTAGGTTTACGAATCATGCCTCGAGCAAGTAGAACTGTAGGAGTAAGCGATAGTCGGTTCAGGTGTTGAGTTTTTATACCTACGGTTAAATGCTAAAAAGCTAAATAACTGTTGATTATATTTTCAATGGACAAGATTTAAACTATTTAACTTTAGTTTAAATTTTTTTATTAAACTTAAAACTTATTCCATAAAATTCTTATTAACTAACTTAATTAATTATATAACACAAAATATTAATAATATATTATTTATATGATTATATAAATATATTTTATATAAAATTAAAAATATATTTAAATAAATTTATTAATTTCGAGCTAATTCAAGCCAAACACGAATAAACAAGATGTTGATCGTGTTCGGCTTGTTTATAAATCAAAATTAAAATATGTGTTCGTGTTCGGCTCGTTTAGTTAATGAGCCAACCACAAGCTACTTAGCAAGCTGAATACATGTTGTTCGCAAACAACGAGCTCTTTTGATAGCCCTATTTCTGAACGGTGCTCACACTTGTCTCTGAGTTTTTCACTTCAAGGAAAGAATCTGTGCTTTTTTTCTTAATAGTTTGATAAATTCCATTGTTGATCTTTGATTTGATGTGGAAAACTTGAAGATTTGAAGACCTCCGTCGTTGAATTTTATTCCTGTGAGAGATGAAAACCAACCCCATCGTTGATTTTAGATCCAGAATAAGAGAGAATAGTGCTTTGCACTATACAATTTTAAAACATAACACTGCTAAGGCAAAATGCTACTGAAATTTCTAAAAAATAATAAAAAAATATGCACTTTAAATTCAAATTTTGGCATATAACACCGAGGCACTAGATATTACATAAGTGGCGCCACAACACCTAACAATTAGCATCGCAGCTCAAAAAATCTCATGGCTTACACACCATATCCATATATCACTTGAGATATGACGTAGAATATTTGGATCAAAACATGTGACAAAATATCCCCACAATACGAGACGACACCATGGCGCCTCTCGTGTCCTTTGATTTATTTGTAGCGTCGAGGCGCTAGCATACCAGCACCGCGGCACTATACCCTGATTTAATTTTATATATATATAAGTGTAAATTTTATTTATTTATCATGGAGCATCAATAGATGCAAGAAATATATATATGCAAGAACACAATGTAAAGATAATAAAAAAAATTATTTCTTCAAAAGAAAATTACAAATTTTAAATTATAAATTATAAATTATAAATTATAAATATATTAAAAAAATACAAATAGGGAAAGCTAGTAGTCGTACTCATCGTCACCCTCCTCTTCCTCTTCTTCCTCCTCTTTGCCTAACATCGGTGGGGTAATCACACATGGTTGATATTGAGGCCATAGGAAGGAGACCGCTAAGATTTGCAAGATTGTAATTCTAAAATATGTTCACCAGTGTAATGTTAAACTAAGTAATGTAGAAGAATTACATCTGTTGTTGATCCATATGATGATCAAATTTATATTCCAGATCTCCCGACAACTCTTATCTACCCTCTTTTGCAAGTTCAAGACCTGGCTGCGGATCTCTTAAACTTTCTCAGCCAAGGACTTTGGAGTTTGGGATCTAGATCAAAGAGGACGTGAACTCTTTCCAACTTCAAATCTATTCTCGAACCCCGATCACCCTCTTTAGTAGAGGAGCCTTTTGAAGGAGCACGTCCTCATCAAGCCCCTCTACTACACCCATTGCTACACACAAATCATAAACAAGAGAAGAGTGGTCGTACTTAAAAATAATGCTCCTCTTCAGCATATTACAAATTAAATTAAAAATAACCTTCCCTATATCGATCGAGAACCCCTTTTGAATAGAAAAATTTTAAATAGCTCTATCCTTGGTAATCTCACTAATGTTACCAAAGGGCATAAGAGTAACAGAATGAAATAGCGTCAAGCCTTAGAGGTGGCTATCATACCGGGACATAATGATTGATAATCCTTTCCTCATGTCGTTATCATTGCATGCTTTCATTTCTCCCACAAAGAAAAAGAATAATCTCATCAAAATCAGGATGATTATTGTAGTAGGAGAGATATTGATCATATTCAATATTATGAAGATTGTAATATGCATTTATAACACTACTATCATAACTCACCATCTTTCTTTGGACGTATGCCTTGTTGTCCTATTCATACTGTGCATTTTTGAAGAATTCACGCACGATCGAGACGATGCACGAATTGTTGTCGTAGGCCATCTTGAGCCACCTCCGCTCCATGATTATCCCCTCCATGCTGCCACCTGGATTCTAGAATCCTCTCTCTAGAATCAGGTGTTTGTAGAGGAGAGTGTACTAGTACCGATCCTTGGCGTTTGTGCTAACGAAGCGATTGACATCGTTGTATGCTCTCTTCTTGACCACAACTATTCTAAGATGCATGATTAATAATGAAAATTGAAAAATTAAAGAGCTGGAAAAAAAAGAAAATTCTTAAGGGAATGGATCGCTGAATGAAAATTATTAATAGCATGGGCCTCTATTTATAAATCAAGACTCAGAGCCATGACATCCATACTCGGCGAGGCGTACCCTCCGGAGTTGAACCGACCTCAGTCGCGCCCAAATGCAATGCCGAGTCGCCGGCGTCCTTAGGTTACTATGCAGTCAAAATGATAGAATTAATTATAATAAATTTTCGTAACTGACTCACGTGAAAAGAGCACAGTGTCGCAATGCTCTGACTTAGCGTTATGGCACTCATTAAAATGAGGCTATCATTTCCTCTTAAAATTCATTGCATTTCTGTAAGGAATCTTGACCAGCACCGCGGCGCTATAGTGTTGTTCAAACAGTCAAATGATCATTACTAGTGGCGCTACGACGCTACATACACAGCGCCGAGAAGATGAGCCTCTAGCTCACCTACCCCCGTGTTATGCCACATAAGCACTTAGCTCTACTATCGCAGCACTGAGGCACTAAGTCCCAAAATGATAATTTTAGGTCTTTTTTAAATAAAAAATTAAATTTTAATTCATTTCCTATGCAAACACCACTATATCTGCATAATATGTAGAAAACCCTAATTTTGGCATTCCAAAAGGATGTAAGCCCATCAAACTATTTGTTTATTATGTGAACATTTATTTGTTCATCATGTAAATATTCCATAATTCATTCATGATGTGAACAAATTCATATCCGTCCGCCATGTGGACAACAATGATTTTTGGCATTCCAAAAGGGATGCAAGCCCAGCCTTCCAGTTGTTCACCATGTGAACATTTATTTGTTCATCATGCGAATACCTGATAATTCGTTCACCACATGTGCAAATTCATATCTGTCCATCATGTGGACAACTCTAATTTTGGCACTTCAAAGGGATGTAAGCCCGACCTTATATATCCATTCACAATGTGAACACCTACCCGTTTGTCATGTGAACACCTTATAATTTGTTCACTATGTAAACACTCTTGCACTACTTAGACTAAAATTCTAAGTATACTCGAGATACCTGAAACAAGGCAACCCATGGCTACTAATCACATTCTCTAGACATTACGACTATGTCCCTCTAATGTTGCTAGCCTGGAATAATGTAATCCCGGGATGATGGAATCATGGGATCTTGATCGGGATTACACTCCTAATTTCCCACAAGATAGTGATTGATTCCATGTACACCTCTAAGACATTGATTACCAATCAAATAGATATGTTTTTTTTCCAACCTTAATTGAGTGTGCTCTCTTACTATGATAAGAAGGGTAATTAACTATGAAGGCTTGAATCCATAGGATGTAGAACCCTCATCAAATTAAACCCTAATATAAATGTTAGGAAAATGGGTTGAATATACATCAATCAACCTAATGAAAACATACTCCTACCCATTCCATAAAGATGGTGTGCATCCTTAAAAGTATTTTTTTTCAGAGTGATCACACCCCCTAAAGATAATGCTCAATGTTATAAAATTCTCGATAATGAGTCCCCACTAAGTAAACTATTGCATCATAAAAGACGTAATAAGCCCATAATTCTAATTATTGTTAGAGATTTGGAATAATAGAAAACATAGCTCAATGATAAGCAAATAGTAAAGATTCTCGATAATGATAACCTCAAATGTCTAACCTTCTTTCAAAGAACCTGCCCATTTTATCAAAAATAGAAATGGTAGTTTTGGCCATCAATTTGAAGAATAATTCACCTTCAATCCAATGATCATAATACAACAAAAATTCTCACAAATTTCTATAATGCATGAGTTGTGAATTTTAAAAATAACACCATAATGGATGATATTTCTAGGAAAAAATAGTTAAATAATCCATGGAATTCCCTACATATAAAGTGCATAGGTTTTTACCGATGAATTAACTAGAGAATTTTAGTGAGCAGATATGGAGCTCTTTTAATTTCTTAAGTCAAGTTAAGGTGAGAAAAAATAACATAATCCCCTTTTCTTTAGACCTAGTTGTAACTATTCAAGAGATAATATGAATTTTCTTAGCACCATTATAAAAGAAAAACTTAGTAGTCATATTGTTAACTTTATAGCTATTTTAGGAATTCAAGTTGACCTAACCTTATGAAAAAGATCATTTTTAAATAGGCTTGTAAGATAGAAATCTACCATTAAATGATAATAATTTATATTTCCAAGTTCCATCTAATGTTCAAATAATTGAGCTGATCAAATATCAGTTGGTAGTCAACCATTTTTAACTTGGTGGCAAAAACAAGAAGCCTCAAATGACAAAAAGTATGGTTGCATAACTTAAGCGTAGAAAGTTCAAGAGTTTCAAGATAAATGATTGATATAGAAAATAAAATATCAAATTTATTAATATTAACTTGAAGATAAGATGAATACCTGAATTTTCATGAGCATCAAGCATATCATGGATTGAAGCAGTCTCGGCATTACTAAAAAGAAAGATAATTGACAATAATAATATAAGTGACAAACATATTTTAGGCTATTTGAGGAATGAAACATCTACATAACTCACCACTCAAAATGACTAAAAAGGGCATCTAATTATCAAAAGCAATAAGAAACTCTAGTAGTCGAATTTGGAAGAAGGAAGAAAATTAGAATAGTCAAAGTCTTTCATGATATCCATTTTATCAAAAAAATATTTATTTCTAGAGATTATAGAAAATATTGAAACACTTCACAAGCCAAGGTGATATTATCAATGATGTCATAACCTTTAATAATCTTGCATGATTATGGCATGTAAACTTTGCCAAAAGTGTTTTCAATTTGTTAGCAAGAAGTATGGAATTGATCTTATAATAAGTGTTACATAATGAAATGGGCTTAGAATCCAAAAGTTTACAAAGTAGCATGTTTCTTAGGAATGAAAGAAATGATAGGATTCTTACAAAAATTAATCATTTTAGAAGTCTTGAAGAAATTCTAGGTTTCTTTAATAAAGTGATGTCTTACTAAATACAATAAAGGGATTCTTAAAAAAATTAAGCATTTTAAAATATGCATTGAAATTATCATAATCAAGGGATTTGTCATTTCTCAATGTGAACAAGACAAATTTTGACCTTAAAAAAATACTAGGAAAGTGTTAAAAACATTGCAATTGGTAGGTTTGATCTTTAGAAGATCTTTAGAAGAATGGTCAACATAATCTTTATTAAATAAGCTAAAGAAAAAGTTAATCATATCTAGAGCAATATTCACAAAGCAAAAAATTATTTCTTTTGAAAAATGAAGGTAGACTAAAAAATAGATTTTAAAGTAGCTATAATTTAGTAATAAAGGACACCCTACTCCCCAAAAGTATAATTAAGTGCAATGAGTGAAAGTGAATATGACATATTATATGCCATTAATGTTTCTCGTGAAAATTGCTTTATGAGAACGGAATGGATCTATTAGCCACCAATCTACCAAAAGAAAAAGTTTCCATGGAAGGAAAATTTAATTAACAGCATGAAAATGATTAGCATAGATTAAGGTTAAATTCAAAATTAAATTGAGGATGGTTAAACTAGCTCATATGTAGTCAGGTGAAGATACAAAATGGGATCTATATGGTGATTTAATATCTTCTCTTAAAATTGATCAGTTTATACTTAAGATTACCTTTGAAGTAAGCCAACTCGATTTGACCGAAATGTATGACCATCACTCCTTGTGTCATGGGATGCATTCCCCTCAAGTAATTAAATGGATTAAATAAATCTAAGAAAGAGATTGCCATGTATTATAACATATCAAATTACATTCAACCATGCCTCGTATCTCTAAACCAACTATGGTATCAATTGATCAAGTTTATTAAGTTGTATTTTTATGGTCAGATTCTTTAACCTCTAAATCACAATCAATCATATTAGTCACGTCAAACAAATTTTGGGTTCATATTGAGGAGATAAGCCCATTAATATACCCTTACCCTAATCAACTTAAGAAATAATATAGGTCGTCCAAAAATAGATGAGCAAATGATATATTCGTTTAAAGTTTATAAATCAAGCATGAATCTCAAGTTAAAGCATATATACAGTAAAATTAAATGACTTAGTGAAATGAGTCTAATAACGCTAGAATCGGGTCAAATCGAGCTAAATGAGCTCGATCAAGCCCAAATGTTATACATAAAAATTTCAGAACAGTGATTTGATGATTAAATGACTTCCAAATTTGACGTGCATATAGTCGAATCGAGAGGCTCGACGAGACGAATCCAACGAGCCTAAGATTACTCAAATCGAATGCATTTGAATGGTCAAATCACAAAAAAAATATCTATAATTAAATGAATCAATACGAACCGTCCGATGGAGTGTTTTGAGATTATAACCCAAAATACTCTCGAATTTATAAATGGAGATCTTGTCATGAGATGGGGAAGGAGCTAGAAACAAACTTGGAAGAAAATTGGGAGAGGACTAGAAGTTTGAAGTTCGTCATCACCACTGTGGTCGTCAATCGCCGAGTATCGTCATTGCTGACTGTCACCAACAACTATTATAGCCCAACTACCGATATATAGTTATCAGCTTCGAGTTCCCATTATCGTGGTTTTCTTTCTTATACGCTTTTTCTAGTTATCGAGAAGATTCAAATTTTGTATTCCAAAGTTGATATATAGTGGAGTATTTTATTGGACTAGGCTCAATGAATTTTTTGCCCTCTTTCTAGAATTTTTTCAAGTAAAAATTATAAAATTTATTGTTCTCTTTTCAAATATATGTGTGTGCTCGATTTCTCAATAAAATTAAAATATAAAGTTTTATTCTATCACTGTAAATTTTTTAATACACAATAATAGGAAATATAGCTTTTTTGTCCTCAATTATTGATAGAATGGGATCTCCAAGCATACATGAGGTGACAGAATAATAAAATATTTGATCAAGTTAACCATGCAAATCCTCATTATAAAATCTTTGATTAGGTTGACCATCCATCCTTATCCATTTTGTTAAATCTCTAGAAATCTCAACTTGAATGTTTAGAAAGAATATTTATTGATAAATTTTAGTAGATCTTGTATGGTTGTTTTTATCAAATTCTAGAAAACTTTATCAAAGTGTTCAAATAAATCTTATTTTATTTTTTTAATTTTTAATTCAATGCCTTGATTAATTATAATGAAATAGTCTTGAAGTATAACTAATCTAGTTTATGCACTTTATTTTAGCCATAATCATGAAAATGTTAGGAGTCCTTTAGATCATTTTTATTTTTATTTTATTTTATTTATATTTTGTTTCAAAGTAAAATATATTTGATGGTAATAATTATTTTTAAAAATACTCAAAATATTTAAAAACTATTTTGATTATTTTTAAAAATAATACTATTTATTTTTAAAAATAAAAAATTAAAATACTTAAAATATATATTAAATTAATATATTTTTAAAAATAACATAAAAATAAAAATAAAAAATTTAAAATAAAATTGATCTCAAACAGCCCCTAAGAAATCGTTGATCCTTAAAATGATCTAAAAATTTTCTGTTATACTTACTGTGTCTCATTTAGGCCTATTTAAACTAAAGTTTAAGTGCATTTAAACTCATTAGATTGGCCATCAATGCACACTTTTACGTTTGTAAATTCATTTAAAATAGAATTTAGATAATCTCAAATTAATTTTTTTTTTAATTTAAACTCATTTACACTAAAAAAAAGGACAGAAGTCAGGAACACCAAAGATATAAATAACCCTCGGAAGGCCCTGCCCCCACTTTATTCCCTAAATCATCGAATCAAAGCAGTACTTCTCAAATGTCAACAAATAATAAAAAAGAATTCCAAGTTAGAAATGATAAAAATTACGAAGATTTACTAATCAAACAAGAAGTAGTTCGACTGCTTGGAGCAGTCGGTGAAGAACCCAATAGGAAATGAAAAGTTGACGCAACAATTGTTACGGAGTCCAGCAGCGATGGCCGGGTTGGGTTCAAGAATACGACCTGCGAGATTCTTGAGGTAAGAACTGTTAAATTTAAAAGAAAATAAATTAGTAATTAAAAATAGATTTAATATAATTAAAAAAAATAAAAATAAAAATAATGTGATTGAAATAGCCTCGAAGAGAGGTGTGTCATTGATATTATTTTATAATAGATCAAACATTCGGTGCACTAATTTATGGTTCTCTTAACTATTCGTGAAATACAATGTCTTTCTTAACGTGCGTCTACTCGATCAATAAAACTTCCATAATCGTGTGTCTTTCGCCAAAATAAGATTAAGATAATTATGCGTTAAAAAACCATAGTGAAAGTTCACTTTGTTGTGTCCAGACACAGTATTTAACGAGTGAACAAAAAACTCCAAATTTTTACGTAAAAAATCTCGAAAAGAAAAAAAAATGGCTGGCTAAGAATCTTTCACTATGTATTTGTTTTAGTACAAAATTTTTTGATAATGAGATTACGAATTCATGAGAAATGAACAATATGCGTCGCTCGGTGATAACAATTGCTAGTGGTAGCGGATGATGAAGAACGGCGGATCAACGGCAGGATCGGCTGGCGCGGCAAACGGCGGTGGTTGACCAACGGGGAGGTCGGTGATCGGTAGTGGTGGCTCGATTATGCTTGGAGGATCTTCAAGCTTTGTTCTCTCTCTTCTTGGGCTCCCCTCATATGAGGAATGAGGACTATTTATGAATTGGAGGTAGCGTCTTTGTAAATACATACAAAATCCAATCCACTCCACCTGACGACTCATAATATTTCTTTTGATCATTTGATGTATTTTAAGTATTTGAATGCTCAAACGTTTATGAGATATTGGGCTTGTTAGATTCTCGCCAAGACGCTCAATTTGACTATAAACACTTCATGCTTAAGAGCTATTTATGGATTAACTGATATCCCAAAATTTCCAAGGATATTTTAAGTATTTGATCTCAACTAGTTTCAACTGAGGATCAACTTGCTTTTGACATCAAAATTCGTTCTTCGATTAGTAGAATTTTCAGTGTCATATCAGTTGTCTCTCTATTTTTGGATGACATTATCTCAACTATCCATAAATATTTATGCCATATACTTGAAAATAGCAAATTCTTCAATGAAATTTCTGGGACCATTAACCATACATTTTGAGAGAGCGGATCTTCATGTGAGCACAAGATTATGATCGCAGAAGCGGGTGCAAGGCCGCGGATGTGTGCGGGTATGCGTGAATGCAAGATTTCTGGGTTATGGACCCATCTGGGAACTTACAGGTGTTTTAAACTATGGGCGGTCAGCAGCGTCTTCCGAGTTCCGAGGGCGCGGCCGAGTGGCCTTATCAGCGGGCAATGGTAGCCAGGCGTAGCGGAAGCAGTGAGCGCGTGGGTAGACGCAGCGAGCTTCTGAGAGCCAGCTGTGGCGTGTGTGGGCTGCTGGAAAACCACGTCGATAAGGGTATTTTCGTCTGTTTTTGTCTGTTTTCCACGATTTTCCACAATTTTTCATGATTTTGAGCGGTTTTAAGCCGTTTTTCTTGGATTTTTGACATTTTTGCCTTTATAGGGGGTCTATAAAAATCCCCCTAAGGTCAAGGGAGAAGGCACCTTCTCTTCTTCTTGAGAGAAGGTCATTTTGAGGATCGCTAGTTCATACCAGCTCAGTTTCTCAAAGAGGCGTTAACTGCTCTTGTCGGACCGACCGGATTTGGAGGCGATCAAGGCCCGTAGTTCATACGACGAGGCTCCGGTTTTCCCTCGAAAGCGTTCGCACCTCATCGGACCGGTTTGGGCGATCAAGACCGTGGTTCATATGGCGAGGCTCCGGTTTTCCCGAAATAGGCGTTGGCCCGCGATCGGACCGGTTTTGAGCGATCAAGGCGTTAAAACCCGCCTAAATCTCCAGTTACCACCACCGACGGTCGCCGACGGTGGCGACTGGCGTCGATAGTCGGCGGGGATGACCGGCGATGATGGTGGTGACCGGCGATAGTAGTCGGCGGCGGTGACTGACGACGGTGATGATTTTTGACATATCCGAGGTTGTTTGTCAGAGTGTGACTCGATGACGTTAACCTGTATGGAAGAGGTTGAATTGAATCCGCTGAGGATTTTTGACCTATCCGAGATTGTTTGTCATAGTGTGACTCGATGACGTTAACATGTATGGAAGATGTCGAATTGAATCCATTGAAGATTTTTGACCTATCCGAGGTTGTTTGTCAGAGTGTTACCCGATGACGTTAACCTATATGGAAGAGATCATGGGATGTCCACCAAAGACCTTTTGACCTATCCTAGGTATCATCCAAAGTGTTACTTGACTTCTTACCTGTATGGAAGAGGTATGATCAAGTCCACTTGGGATTGATCATGCCCGATTGAGATACAACGTGAGTTGTATATTTCTCAAGTGGGAGGATTAAATTTGTAAGAAAAAACCATAAACTCATTACTTTGATAATGTTGGTAATACAATATTGTCACAAGATAACTTAACAGAAGGGATGAGATACATTTTTAGAGAGAGTTAACAAAAGATAAGAGGTGTAGAGGAAAAGATAAACGGGATAAATTAAAGATTATAATATTTATGCACCAAGGATTACATATAACACTTTTCAGAGACCCTCCATGTTCCACATTTTAGGGAAGATTTTTCCTCGGATCTTTGGTCATAGCTTACGGTTGGTCATTTGATAAAAGTGGAATAAGTCTTTTACAAAACCCTCAGGTACTTCTTTATCTTGAAGATTAAAATTCTCGATGTTGAAGGTTTAAAGGGCATGGTTGAGCTTGTCAGGTAACATGATTGTCTTTTTTGATTTTGACTACTCCAACCCAATGAATTTGAAATTTCATCTTAAGAAGAGGTACAGGGTGGCGACATCAAGATTGATTGAGGGGTCTTTCAAAGATAGTTGTATGAATTTGACTTGACCACTATGAATTGAATTGAGTGAGTGACTTGTTGAGGAAATTCTCCGAGAACAACAGAAGGGTGATTGTCCCCTCCACTCGTACATGGCGATTATCAAACCCATATAACGGTCTCAATGGGTTGAAGTTTTTAACCCACTCATGTTGAAAGGTGAGTAAAATAAAACATCAACGGAACTTCCATTATCAATCAAAATTCTCTTATTAACATAACAGGTCACCAATCCTTGACGATGAGAATCTTGATGCGAACTTGGACTCCTTTCAAGTCTCATTGAAAGTGATGGGGTGATTAATACAAGATTTCTTTAACTCCGACTCTTCAAAGGTGGCGATGAAGACTTGATTAGATAGTAGTGACCCACTTGCAATCGTTTAAATTTTTCTAACTATTTGGCAGCTATTATGTTGTTTCTGTGATGATTTTTTCGGTTGCCCCCTAGTTAGAGTTATGTTTGCTTGAGCTGGTTGGTTTTGCACAAATTGACATAGATATCCCTGTTGAATGAGCCTCTCAATTTCTTCTTTAAGTTGTTTACACGCCTCAGTAGTATGTCCATGACTTTGATGGAAGTGACAATATTGCTCCTGATTTTTTGAATTTGGTTTCAGTGATTGTGGTCACTTGATGGTCTCTTCATCTCGAATAGCCAACATGACGTTAACACGATATGTGTTCAGTGGCGTGTATTCCAGTCATGATTCTCGCTGCTCTCGCATGGCTGTCGCTCACCGCGGGCACGGGCTCAGTAGATACTGCAAGCACCTATAAATGCCCAAATGGGTCCATAACCCCAAAATCTTGCGTCCTCGCATACTCGCATACATCCGCGGCCCTGCACCCGCTTCTGCGATCATAATCTTGTGCTCCCATGAAGATCTGTTCTCTCAAAATTTATGGTTGATGGACCCGCAGATTTCATTGAAGAATGTGCTATTTTCAAGTATTTGACGTATATATTTTTGGATGATTGACATAATGTCATCCAAAAATAGGAGAAATTGATATAACACTTAAAATACTACTAGTCGATGCATGAATCTTGATGTCAAAAGCAAGCTGATCTAAAGTTGAAACTGGTGAGATCAAACATAAAATATCCTTGGAAACTTTGGGATATCGCTTAAATCCTAAATAGCTCTCAAACATGGATTGTTTATAGTAAAATCGAAAGCATCTGACGGGGATCTAATGAGCCCAAGATCTCATAATTCGACTTCAATTGAGCATTCAAATACTTAAATATATCAAATGATCAAAGAATTATTTTGAGCCGTCAGATGGAGAGGAGTGGTTCAATTTTCCATGTATTTATAGAGCGTCACTCCCTATAAATAGCCTCATTCTTCATGAGGGAGGAAGAGAGGAGAGCTAAAGCAAGATCCTCGCATAATTGAGCCACCACCTGATCGTCGACCACCCCGTTGGTTGTCATGCATGGTCGTCGTCGTCACCCACGCATCCTTTATTCATCTCAACTACTAGCAATTTATTCCATGGCTATTTACTTCTCTTATATACAATTCGTAATCCCGCATTATCGAAGATTTTACTCAATTAAATACATAGTGGAAGATTTTATCAAGCCTTTTCCTCTTTTGAGATTTTACGTAAAATTCAGTTTTCTTGTTACTCTCTTAAATATTGTCTTTGGATTTCACAACAAATTTAAAGCGTAAACTTTCACTCTATCAATTGGTTTTTACGCAATAATAATGAAATGTGTTTAATAGTGATAATTTATTCTTAAAAACACTTTATATATATATATATATATATATATATATATATATATATATATATATATGAAAGTTGTTTTGAGAGTTTTTTGAAAATAATATTATTTATTTTAAAAATAAAAATTAAAAACACTTTAAAAAAGCATGTTAAATAAAAATATTTTGAAAATAACATACAATATAAAATATAATTGATCAAATAAATCCTTATTATTTAATTAATAATTGTGCACTTCGAACCCAGGCAAAGAACGGCTTTTTATTAACATTTCCGATGATGCTCGTGGCTCAAGAACGGAGCTTCAATTTCCCAACAATTCGTACAAAAGTAAAGAATTTTGGTCTGCCGAGCTTAAATATTCGAATCCAACCACACTTTCGCTCTCGGATGAAGAGTATAGTTTCCCATCTCCAAAGAATTCAAATAAAAAATAAGTAAATTTTTTTGGAAAAGGTTAAGAGCTTAGCTCAATTCATTCTAAGTATAAGAGAAATGATTACAAAGGGAACAAAAAATAAATTAACTGTAATTAAAAATACAAATCAGCAAATCAAAACCCTCCTGGACTCAGAAGAGAGCAGGTCGGCACTGCACAGCCCAAACATCACTTAACATCAACAATTAATCCAGAAAACAAAAGGTTTTGCAACGGCAACCATTTCTGCCGTCATGTCGTCCATATAGTGAAGACAAAGCCCAAATCCTGTGAAACCACCTGAATAGAATGACGAGGTTGCAGAGAGGTCGCCAGGAAGAGAACCAACTGGGAAGGGATTAGTCGATCAAAAAACTCGAGCTCTTTCATCATCCAGGGAAAACCAAAGTAAGGCGCAATCTGAATCAAAAAAGAGATTTAAGTTTGATTCTCCAACCCTCCAAGTGGGCTCAGACAATCGGTCGTAGATTTAAATTTCATCACCTTAGTTTAAACCCAATGAAGTTGATTGTAGATAGGAGCCCCAGGACTCAACCTGCAAATGAAATCTCCTATTCCAAATATGATATGTAACCAAGCTATAGAATCTCCAAGGACCTTGGAATCCAATGATGAGAAGGTACTCAACACTTGAGCCAGGCATATTTAAAAGAGGAAGGAGTTAAAGAGTTGCCTAATAAGAGACATTGAAAAGGGGCATTCAAAAAAAAGATGAGCATGATTTTCATGAAAGTAGTTCCTAAGCCCTTGGCAGAGAGCATATCAGTGGTTTTAAGTCCACCCAAATATGCCATCCAACAGAACAAAGCTTGATTAACAGCCATACCTTTGAATCATGCCAATTAACAATTGGTAAGTGATGGAATATAGAGTTTTTGATCAGATTATAGGTGAACTCCTTTTTCCCATCCCATAGAACAGAGCCACTTCCATTCGATATTATCACTTTGCTTATACGATTAAAGCAGTCTGGGAAAAGTTGTTTCAAATCATCTCGGAGAACCCAATTCCCATTGAGGATCCCGACCTTCAGCTTTGAATGGTGGGGCTTATTGAAAATTGAAAAATAGTTTTGACCCATTAATTCAATAAAAGAAAAGCTCTCACACCAAGGGTAAAAAAAAAGAGAGAAGTAAGAATTGCTGCCCACCTTGAGTTGAATGTTTTCTCTGAACCTTGCAGCCAAAGTTCTAAGATCTTTTCAATGGAAGGACATCCGGGCTGAGAGTTTGCTCCATAAGGAGCCATATTTGTTCAAAAACCAAGAGCTAGCAGTGGAATGACCGTTAAGGAGCCTCCAGAAACTTAACCAGATGGTGTATAAAGAGGAGCAAGAGGTGAGGCCAGTACCCCCACGATTCCTTGGAAGAGTAGTTTTATTCCACGAGATTGTGTAAAGTTTCTTATAGTCACCACCGTGGAATAGGAAATTAGAAGTTATCAAATTTAGCTTTTTAAGAACTCCTTTGGGACAAGCAACTGAGCGGAACCAATAAGACAAGATCCCATTAATTGAGGATCGAATGAGTTGATAATGCCCTCCAAAGGAAAGAAGCTTGCTCTTCCACCCGGCATGCCATTTATAAATTTTATCAATCAGAGAATTAATGTGTAAGATTCTAGGGGGTCCAGCCTGAATTGGGATACCCAAGTAATTAAAAGGAGAAGAGATGCATTAATAAAACACCAGAGATTGGCCAAATTAACACTCTTAGAAAACATATAAGAGATTTATCTTGATTAAGGAAGACCGTTGAATAAGAAAGGAAGTCAAGAGCTTTAAGAAGCCACTGGAGGAATCCATGCTATTAGATCATCTACAAAAGAAGATGGGATATTCCAAGTTCCGAGAAGTATATCGATGGTGTAGCACCTCTCTTTCTAGTAAACAGAAAAGGAATCCATAACCACCAAAAAAAAGAAAAAAGGAGATAAGGGACAACCTCTTGCTATTAGATGAACGAAAATAACCTTTGATTTCCCCATTAAAGACTATAGAAAAGGGGACATTAGATATGCAAGTCTTAATGCACTGAAGGTAGAGAGAGGGAAAACCTTTATCTCTAAGCCTTTTTAGAAGGAATTCACGGTTTACCATATCAAAAGCTTTCCTTAAGTCTAGTTTAGCAATGAATCTCTCCTCAGTCTTTGGGGAATTGAAGTCATAACAAATTTCTTGAGCAAGTGCAACATTGTCTGCTATATCCCTATTTTTAATGAAACCCGCTTGAGAACTGTGAACAATAGAAGGAAGGACCTTACACAGATGGGTAGCTAAAACTTTAGCTATAATCTTGTAAAAGGTGTTACACAATGAGATTGGTCTGTAATCTGTGAGTGCATTATAGTGCTTGTTCTTAGAATTAGAGTAATCTATGCTTGAAGATATCCCAGCCTTCCTGAGTCAGAAGAAGAAATGAGCGACTTTGAAAGTGATCCCCAACAATGTCCCAGTGAAAAATTTGGCATTGAACCCGTCCAGGTGATTGTTCTCATTGATGCTCTTGAGTGCTAAAATAATTTCAGACATCGAAAATTTCTAGATCCATTATTTAGTCGGTTAGAAATATGGGTGAATGAAATAATCAATTCACTTGACGAGTTGAAAAGAGAAGAGAAGAAATTGTTAATTTCCCAACCATTTCTTGAGGGTAGATACCACTAGGGGTCAAGTGATCGAATAGTGTTTACATTCTTCCTTTCCTTTATGTGTCCATAAATAAACTTCAAATCATCATCGAGTTGGTTGGATGAGCCTTGGCCCTCTGCTAACCCAAGACTCCAATGAAGGTTGTGATATCTCTCCTTGAGCCTTTGGTACTTGACCGAATGGGATTAGAAGGGTCTCTCGGCTCAGATGATCAATCCAGCTCTTTAAGATCGATAGTTGCAACTTAATAGTGGGGGCTTCCCGGACAAATTAAGAGCCCACCGGTGAGCTGAAGTTTTTTGGAGAAGATGAATAGGGGTCTCCTGAATATATAACCCACTTGATGGACAACCTCCTTGAGGCGCTCATGCTTAGTCCAATAGTTTCTAAACATGAACCTAGGTTTGTCAGGCGGCTTTGCAAGATGAATTATAAGAGGAGAATGGTCTGATGAGAGAGGATTGGAGGCATTATAGTAGGAAGAGGGAAAGTAATCTAGCCAAAGAGAGTTATAGAGAACACGATCGATTCTGGAAGAGATTGGATTATCAAGTTGTTGATTGGACCAAGTGTAGAAAAGATCATAAGCCACAATCCTGTACACAATCTTTAAAATTCAGAGTTCTATTGATTGGGATGGGATTACCTCCACATTTCTCCTTACCAAAGAGCACACAATTAAAGTCCCCAATCAAAGCCCAAGGAGAATTAAGAGAAGATGCAATGTTCCTCAGAGAATCCCACAAAGTCAGCCTATCTCTAGCCTCATTGGAGGCATATATCCAGGTAACTAAGAAGGAAGAAGAACCCAGGATAGAAATTTCACCATGGATTAGTTGAGAAGAGCGCATCGCCTGAAATGGATGGAGGAAGGGTTCCATTTAAGCCAAATACGACCCCCAGGTGAAATGTCAAAGTTGTGATAGCTCTCCTCCCCGGAAAAGCTGCGTTCCCAAACGTCGGTGAAAGAAGCTAAAGGCTTTAGTTTAAAGCTAACATATCAAGATGATGTTCCTTGATGAGCGGCAAAGTCCACTAGAGGCTAGTAAACCCTCACGTTCTAGACCATGAGCCTCGATCATTAGGAATTGAATGAGCTAGAGGGATTTTGCCCTTCTTCTTCGGTTTCCTTTTGCTCATATTAAGGTGATCTTGGCTAGCCGCCAAAGATCCCGCTCCTTTCCCAGGAGAAGCCATCGGTTTTAGCACCAAGACGGTTGGGGAGGTAGCATCTAGTTAACACTCCATAAGAGGAGGAAGTAGCATTGGAATTCTCATGGAAGCGTGTTAAGAAGGAGGGTAGAGGGAGGGTCTAGGTCAACCCCAAGGGGAGGAGAGTTGATAGGTAATTGGTTCAAGTTGCTGATGGAGGAGGAAGAGGGAGGGATAAAGGTATCAATTCCACGGGCCTCACTTGGAATAGGCAGAGAAGTTTCAGTGGCTAACAACGAGGTATTTTCAGCTGGTACAATGTCATTGGAAGCTGGATTTTTAAGAATGATCTTTGTAGCACACGAGAGTGAGGGGGACTCACTCTTCCCCTCTCCCTGTGGTTATTTAACCAGCTAGGACAAGAGGAGATGTGAGAGAAGGTGTTCGTTACAAGGTTTCCAATCATGAGATCTTCGCTTTCGAACTAAAGGTCGTTGAGATTGAGATGGAATGAAGAGGTGAGGATATGTTATTTGAACGCATGCAAAGGAGATTCTAGTTTTAAATGAGGTTGACTACGAATCCCACTCTAGCCACCTTAGAAAACCCCTTGTCATTCCAACACAGGGAAGTTTGGCAATTTAATCCAAAGAGGAATTTCAGACATTCTCCTTGACGCCAAGTCCATGTCCATTTAAAAATGAAGTCGTCATTCAAGAAACAATGGCCATTATCCCAAATAAGTTCATAATCTTCAAGGCAAGAAAATTTGAAAGAAAAAAGTCCTCAAGTGTGAGCGGTGGCTACCTTTAAACTTCCACTTTTTTCTCAAAGTGATCCAGTAAAATGGTCGCTTCCAATTGCATATCCAAGTGAAAGGTTCCATTCATGCTTCCCGATTTACTTCCTCTTGAGAATGTAACCTCCATAGTAAGGGCACAAAGGAGAGAGGGATTTACTCTTCTCATTCAAGAGTGAGGAGGTCTTTCGATTCTGTCTGGCAAGGGAGGATTTGAGGGAGTAAGCCAAGGGATCCTAAGATAGAGCCATTCGGTGAGGAGGAGTGAAGGAAGTTGGCCAAGAAAGAGGCCATAGGCGGGGATGAGAGGGGCTCATCAGCCTCCAGGGGAGAGAAGGGAGGAGAGGAGGAAGCCGAGTGGGAGAGTCGAGCACTGCGAGAAATTACAGAGGCGCAGAGGAACACGAATCTAGAGAACCCTAGAGCCCTACCACCATGTATTGTTAAGGGAATCTTACCGAACAGTTCAGAAAAATAAGTAAATTTGCTCCCATTACTTATATAATCCAATCACACGCATAAAATTTAAAGCCAAAGGGCAAACTGAAAATCGATCACAAATTTAATTTTAATAAGAATAGAAAAAAATGCATCAGTTCCTTTTATAAATTGCATTAAGATAATAAAATGCTTAATTAAAATAATTTAATATCTTGTGTATTGATTTAAAACTTAAAATCAATATTTTCTCAAAATAGAAAATTATTGCCTAGTAATTTTACAAAAATGCCTTATTATTTTGAATATATTATTGCGTTTAAATTTTATTAGGTAGATCAGATCTTAAAATGCACAAAATTATCAACACATAGCAGGGGATATGAAAGTTATAATTTGGAAAATTAAGGAAAAAAAACGATTCTCAAACTTTCATTTATGTGTTGAAAGATCTTTGCTTCTCGTTAGTTGAGAATAAGGTGTTTACAATATTAGTGTGAAAATCTGATATCATTTCAAATGAGGAGAAGTTTCAGCGACATCTTCGGGACCTCTTGATCTTGAGAAATGCGATTCTTTTCAGTCCTCATCTCAGAATCATCTTGATATTGGTGATAGATCCGTCAACGGTGGTTCTCGATCATCTTGAGATTTCACTCATTTATAGATTTTTGGGAGTGGCGAGGCCTTGTAAATTTGGAAAACTCCCACTCCCATCGGACGGCGAGTCACGATCCCTGATGGCGATGTATTTTGATGATCTGGGTGCCTTAATGATGTGGGTGATTGGGTGATCTTAGTTAGATTCGTCTTGACGAGCTCGATCATTATAAATATGTCGGATTTTGGTGACCATTTGGCGGATCGGGATCCATTTTATGCTCTTGATCGAGTCGATTCCGGATCGGTATGATCTTCTATTCTTATGTTCGTCCGTCGAGGGTGATTTAGTTGCTGAAATCGTGATTAGATCGAGCGTTTAAAATCTGAGATTCGTGCTTGATCGGATTAATTTTAGAGGATGTATATATATATATATATATATATATATATATATATATATATATATATATATATATATATATATATATATATATATATATATATATATTTTATCAGAAATGACATTATTAAGTAAACTCTTATTTTTGTTTTTTCAACGTTCACTTCGACTTTAAGTTTCCGCGAAATAAGTTTATCGAGATTTTTCCCCTACAAATTGTACGTGAGGCTTAGAACTACAGAGACGTGCACGTTTTTGACTGGTTGAGGTCATCCACCGACACCGTATACGGAATGATTTTTTTTCGCTCTGAGATTTTAATTTATTTTTAGTAAATTATCTGGAACTTAAAGGAGGCTGCTTTTGTAAATTTTTTTATTAAAGAGCTCTTACGTTTAATAAAGTTTATTATGCTGTGAAATTAGGTTACTGAAGGCTCTAACTTTTAACAACAAAAAATGAGTAATTGTAAAAATTTTAGAAAGATTTATATACATATTGAAAAACTTCTGTATATTTATATATGTAATTTTTAAAATTAAAAGTTTAAATTTATAATATTTTATCTATATATGAAATATATTAATTTTTTAAAAATTATAATTGATACATCCTCAGAAAATTAATCTGATCGGCGAATCTGGGCATTTTGAAATGCGATCTAATCGCGATTTAAAGCTACGGTCAAGCCCGTCTCGATGAGACGAGCATAACATCAGCGTAGTCGATCGACTCAATCATTCGGATCGACATGAAAATGGATCGATCCATGGGTCAAAGCGGACATATTTATAGTCGGTCGGTCACGACTCCAGAATCCAGATCACCCAATTAGACATCATTAAGGCACCCGGATCATCAAAATATACCGTCGGTCGGGGATGCTTGGGCCAGATGGGAGTGGTTGGAGTTTTCCAAATTTACAAGACTGCCACTCCAAAATCTATAAATGAGCTTCATTCTCACCTTAGAGGGGCCATCGATTTGAAGACCGAGAGCTCGAGAACCACCGGTCGACGAACGATCCCATCCTAGGTGCCACCACCAAGTGGTAAATCGGGGCTTCGCCTTGGGAGATCGCCAGGACTAGAAAGACCGATTCTTGCTCCTTTCTCCACGAAGATCGAGGTTGCTCCCGAAGATCGGTTCCAGCTTTTGGGAAACTTCTCCCTTGGGTTGGAGTTGGCCAGATATTGTCTACACTCGAATATTGTTTTCAGCAAACACCTTCTTCTCGGTAACGGCGGGACACGTATCTTTTGAACACATAGTGAAAGTTCTGTGGGCAAGGCCCGTGGTTTTCCACGGGTTTTCCATTATAACCCACGTGTTCATATCCCCTACTTGTGTGTTGGATAATTTTTTGGGCTACGACGAAGATCTACATCTGGAATAAAATTCTCAGCATGAGTTAACGCGTCTGTGGGAAAAAATAGTTCCCCATTGCTATATCTCCAATATGGTTGGTAAGGGGTTTCTCCAGCTCCTCTCTCCGGGATCAGGGCAAGTCTCCAACACTTCTCTACATAGCAGACTTACGTCCCCGGGTGAGGGGTCAGGGCCCCTCTTTGGAAGATCGCGTTCAAGGATGGAGGATTCCCAGAGCGAAATTCTTGACTCTGCGAGAGGGCCGGCAAAAGCGTTCCAACACGCTGGAAGAGCCACGGTTCCATGACCCTCGGCATAATCCAGATTTTCTTCACGAGAATGATTGCAGGAATCGGATCAACAAGTAGAGAACCCTTGGCACCACATCCGGATCTTGAACCGGATCGCCGGTTCTACTCACCGAATGGCTCGACCTGTGGTGAAACTCCACGTCATCTTATCTGCGATGAACTACGACGGCAGTGCGGGAAGAGTTCCGACAAACAATCGAATGATCCATTCTCGCCGCCTCTTCCAAAACTTCGTCCTTCGAGATCATCTCGCAATACCGATTGGCGAGATTCAAGCTTCCGGCATGGACCACTACGATGGCACAACCGTCCGTCGAGCATATCGATCACTTTGAGCGATCATGCACATTCGGCGTGCAAATGACTGTCTTGTGAGGTATTCCGGCGACTCTCAAAGGCGGGGGCTGTTCATTTCCAAGGGGTCCGTCAGATCATTTGGAGAGCTTCAGATTTTTGTAGAAAGTTCTGGCGAAAGAGAATCATCGATTCATCACATCTCTCGAATCCGAGCGATGGAGAGTCCCTCAAAGAATACTTCGAGGTTCTCCTCTCACGGCGACAGTCGAGTAGATCGGGAACTTTTGAGGCGTGCTTCTGGAGGACTCCGGCGGATACTTATTCATCATAATGCGGGAGCAGTCCATTCTATGGTCCTAATCCCGAATAGAGGCACAAATCTCCATTGTGAAGCTATCGGTGCTCATCGGCAACAATTTGAACCTGGCGACAAGCGGAAGAAGGTTCCCAAAGGTGATGTTCAAACATCTCGAGAAAAGAAGAGAAGCGACAACCTCCCCAAAACCTCCTCGGCGACCTCGGATGACTCAATCGAGAGGAAATATCTGACTCTCAACATCATGCGAACATCCCTCGGCTATTCAGGAAGAGGATAGCATCAAGTGGTGACCTTTAAAGCGGAATTGGAAATCAAGAGAAATTACGCCACTTTCACGCAGTAGAGGCACACCGAAGAGTGCCACCGAAGGAGGAGATTGAAAGACTAATCGTCGAGGGGTATCTAGGCCATTTTATACAAAACCAACCTTCGTCCGGCAAATCTTTGGGGCAACCAACTCGGAGGAACCGGTCGGAGATAGAAACAATTGCGGGGAGGGCGGTGTTATCCCAAATATTCATTGCCACTTCAAAGCGGCGAAGAAGTCTCGGGTTGACCATTCTATCACCTTTGATGATTTAGATCTAGAGGGCTTCATCCCACATCAAGATCCCCTTGTCATCGTGTGGGTCGGTGATCCATGCTTCAATATTAAAAGGATATTGATCGACAATGGGAGTTCTTGATGTTCTTTTCCACTTTCCCAAGATGGGTATGTAAAGAGAGAAGCTTCAACCCGGGCCACCAATCGTATGGATTTGATAATCGACCAGATAGTGGAAGGGACAATCGCCTTCCCGTAACTCTTGAGAATTTCCGACACGCAACCCACTTGATACAATTTATTGTAGTCAAGTCTCGAGTCCGCTGCATAATGCAATATTTTGGGAGACCTTCCTATATTCGGCTACACATCTCTCACCTCAAGATGAAATTCTCGACACCACCGCATCGGTGTGGTAAGTGGAATCAACAGATAGCACAAGCGCTTATATCAAGCAAGCCCACATTTACGCCAAGAACCTCAACATCGAGAACTTCGACCTACGAGATGAGGATGCCTCAAAGGGCTTCTCCAGCTTGAAGATGTAATTTGTCTTCCTATCTCGGTTGATCCATCGCGAAAGGTGAAGGTGGGATCGCGTCGCTCATGACCGTAAATCGTAGATTTTCTCGTAAAAAATCAAGATATCTTTGCCCGAGCGATCCGATATTCTCGGCATTGACCAAGTCATTACGCACTCCTCAAAGTTGACTCAACCTACAAGCCGGTGATACGTAAGAAAAGAACCTTCGCTTCAACGACAGGTCATAGAACAAGAAATCACCAAACTCGGAAGTCAAGTTCATTCGAGAAGTCTACTACCCCACCCGGTTGGCTAACGTAGTGTTAGTCAAGAAGGCCAAGGTTCCCTCGGAGAATGTGCATCGACTACACCGACCTTAATCGCATGCCCAAAAGATAGCTTCCCTTCCTCGATCGACCAACTAGTTGATGCGACATCGACATCGATGTCGAAGCTTCATGGATGCCTATTCGCTACAATCAAATCGATGAACAAAACAGATGAGGAAGCAACATCCTTCCAAACAGATAGGACTATATCGCTATCGTCATGCCATTCGACTAAAAAAATGCTGAGCAACATATCAACGCTTTATGAATAAGATCTTCAAGGATCTTATAGGCACAATATGGAGGTGTATGTTGATGATATGTCGGTGAAGAGCTTGGAAATATCACAAAGATATTTCGACCGCAATGCTTTGACATTCTTCGACACTACAAGATGCGCTCAACCCAAGCAAGTGCATTTTGAGTTTCCTCCGAAATTCCTAGTTTCATGGTCACTCGGATGAGGCCAACCCCGAGAAGATAAAAGCACTCAAGGACATGTCACCTCCAAGAACGATCAAGGAAGTCCAACGCTTGACCGGAAGGATTGCGCCTTTATCACGATTCTTGGCCCGCCGTGAGATAAGTATCTACCATTCTTCAAAATCTTAAGGGGTAACGAGGAAATGGATTCCAAAGTGGACGATGAATGTCGACCGCAGCAACTTCGAAGTCTATTTAGCTATTATCAAAGCCTATCCAAGGAGAGAGAAGTCGTACATCTATCTTGCGCTTTCTTCTCATGCCGTAATTCGCGTCGATACGAGGAGAATTCATTGCAACGACCCATTTATTATGTCAGCAAAATCCTTTCTGATACCGAAGGACGCTATCCACTAGCAGATAAGACAAATATTCTCTAGTGCATTCTCGCATCTAAAATTACACATTTCGTGCCCACACCATCAACGTCTACACTCATCTTCCATTAAGAACTATTCTGCAAAAGCCCGATGTATCTGGAAGGTTGATGAAGTGGTCGGTCGAGCTTGAGAGTTTGACATCCATTTTCTTCCACGCCCCGACATATAAAGTCACAAGTGCTCGCCGACTTCTTGTAGAATGTACCATCCCATCACCACCGAATGATCATTCATCACTCCATGACAAATCAATGGACATTATATGTTGATGGAGCGTGTACTTCCCAAAGGAGCAGAATTTTGCTTATCTCCCAAGTAAAATAACTTTAGAGTACGCTTCGAAAGTTCCCGCCACCAATAATGTCACAGTACGAGGCCCTCGTGAAGGTGACTAAGGCTCGCCATTGACTCGGAGGTCCGTAACTTAGCCATCTACAGACTCACGCTCAGTGGCCTCACAAGTTGAAGGAGACTTCGAGCACGCCATCCCAGCTTGCCCATCTTTTGGCAAAGTCACTTCTTGCCGTAATCGAGACCCATCGATAACTCATATTCTAAGGGAGCGTAACACGCGAGCGATGCCCTCTCCAAGTTAGCCACAACAACGACAGAGATCTTTTCAAGAGAAAATACATAGGACATCCACTTTCCCAAGATTCAAGGCCCTTGGGTGATACAATCTGAGGACCCAAAAGAATCTTCATGGATTTCGATCATGTCCTTTCTTCAAAGCGGCCTTGCCAACAGACTCACCGATGCTATCCGCCTCGACGAGCATTGAACTTCACCATAATCGGTGATCTAACTCTACAAGCGTCCTTCTTAGGGCCCTACTTAAAGTGTCTACCACCTTCTGAGGCTAACTATGCAATGCGAGAGGTTCATTCAGAATTTGTGGTGAACATTTGGGAGGAAAAGCCCTCCTCAAAATCATGAGGCAAGGTTTTACCGCCTACAATGAAGAAGGACGATTGAGTTTGTAAAGAAGTGTAACAAGTGTCGCCATTCCAATCTCACTCATACACCATCAGAACTCACCACAGAGCGCCTTGCTCAATGGGGATCGATAATGGGACCCTTTCCCATTGCCATTGCAACGAAAATTCATAATCTTGGCCGTTGATTACTTCAATGGGTGGAATGAACCTAAAATCACCAAACAAATGCCAAGCAATTTGTCCGAAAAATATTATTTGTCGCTTTATTCCAAAGAAAATCATCACCGATAATGGGACGCAGTTCACGAAAGACATTCACATCTTTCTCGCCAGAGTCATATCCGCTAATCCACATACCGTATCCCATCCACAAATGCATCAAGTCACCAATAGACAATACTAAAAGGGCTAAAGACACGACCAATCACGGGGCAATGTCAAGAACTATCCAATGTTCTTGGGCTTACCGACTACATCAAGGACCCTACCGAGAAACGCCGCATAACTGTGTTTCGAATCAGGTCGTTATTCCCCATCGGGGTCCCGCCCTAACCCATAACTTTAATGCCGACAAAGAACGACGATAAGCTTCGATTCCATCCGATCTCCGCAAGAGACCCGCGACATGTCAAGACTCGGCTTCCTATCGAAAGGATTGCTCGAGGTTTCAACCGGCGGGTAAAGAACCAATATCGCTGGGGACCCGCCCAAGTCTCGACTCGCCAGAAAAGGCCCACAACGTAACAAACTCACCGCTTTGGGAAGGCATGTGGTGGTGTAAAAATCAAGCCCGCACGCTCAAGCTTAAGGATAGTATGGGAAGACTCTCCCACGCACTGAATGCTACAAACCTCCGGTACGGATGTATCGCCTTTTTTATTCTAGTGAATGCGAAAACATTATCATCGTATGTTTGTATTGCAATTGTTATCGAATTAAACATTTATCGATACGCTTGTCGTGATTCTATTGTCCAACCTTGCATCAAGGTGTTTGGATTTATGTTTCTATCTATGTTAAAGTTCTCATACTTATTGTGACTTTTTCTTGCTTATGCTTGCATTTTAAAACACCCGACTCAAGAGATAACACTATTGTTCATTCGTGGTAAGATCGATCCCGAAATTGACCGATCTTCCTATACGTTAACATCGCCGAGTAACGCCTCGATAAACAACCTGGATAAGTTGGCAAATCCTCATAGACCGCCTACAACTTTCTCCATAACAAGTTAACATCATCGAAAACGCCCGATACACAACCTAGATAGATCGAGGTTCGAGAGAACCTCTATAAATATATTCCGCAAGTTTGTCATCAAGTAACGCTCTGGTAATGATCTTAGAATAGATCGAATTATCCTAAAGGGATTCCCGATGATCTCTTCTACGCGAATCTTTATCATCGAGTACACTTTGACACAACTCCGGAAATATTCACAAACAATTTTTGTGGATTGTTAATATTTCTCGCAGAACATACAAGTACAATCAACCGTAAATAATATACAACACTAACAACGCAACATAAAGGAACTACAACTACACGCTTGATGGTCTCATCAGATGATGAAGAACTATCCGAGTCATCCTCGCCGCCGCTAGAAGGGTCGGGGAAGCTAGGAGAAAGGACCTCAACACCAGCCTCCTACTATGATACGCCAAGCGTGTCCCCTTCAAGAAACCTCGATGAAGCCTTCATCAACACCGCCGCCTCCAAAGCCTTCACCTCTACATCATACACGTGGTCTCGCCTCAACGTGATCCTCAGATGATACTCTTGAAGGTCGCCGAAGTTCTTGAAGTCCTCCATGGCTCGTGATCCTCCCCGCTTCTACCCGAGATAAGGCGCCTCTTTCTCTCGAAAGGCGAAGCCAGAATCTGCTTCCCTCAAGACTCAAACCTTCTCGTAAAAGATCTTCGATCCTTTCACAACCAACCTCGTTCTAGCCTCCACTAATTCATCCCAGTCCGCCAACTTCCCGACAAAAGAAAGAGAAGTCGCTGAGTCGCCAACTCGGTCCCAGCACTCATCAAGTTGATTCTCCAACACGGACATCTTTTTACTTTCTCCACATACCGCTTCTTATATTCACCATGGAGAAACTTGACCTTCAAACCTCAATTCCAAATATTCAAAGACAATGTTCATTTTGAAGTCAAGTTCTTGCTTCTTCATCAAATAAGAAAAATTACGTTAAGCACAAGGAAATGGGAAATAAAAGATGATGAACGCAAGAAGGATTGTTACGCTTCGATGATCCTACGCAGAATGATTCAACACGCCCGTGAATGAAGATCCTTGGGACGACTACTCAAGGGGTCTCTTTTCGTATCCGATATCACCATCACCTCTTCGCCTTTTCCTCTTCTCTATTGGAGACGGGTCCTTCACGGGAAGAAGCGAGGACGCTGGGAGATCTACTGAAACCTCTTTGTTGGGCTTTCTCAACGCGAATCGCATAAGACCGCCGGATGAATAGAAAGCCCGCCAACAAAGATTCCTCCCGCACAAATCGGATATATCAAATCTCAAATCAAGATCTTCAATATTCGAATTTCACCGTCAGGATATCTTCATCACCAACTCAGGGGAATGGGTAAATCTCTCGCTTTTCCCCATTTCTCGAGAGACCCTCCATTCTTCAAAAAAAGAATCGCTTGCCCAACTCTTGGGAGGATCCTTCGTCCGGAGGTCAAGTAGCGACTCGCAGTGATACCACCACTGTATCGCAGTAAACTTGCACATCCGCAGGTAATCGAGTCGGTCGCACGCTCAAAAGACTATAAGTCCCATCACGATCGCCATTGCCCTCAAAACTGGAAATGCAAACCTCGCATGTCGACAAAATGGCGATCATCTCTGGGATGGGGAAACCGCAATCCCGCTCCAAACTCATCTCGTAGTGGTGAAATACCTCGGAGATTGGGCTCTATCGACTTCTTCTGACACTTAAGAACCAAATCATTCTGAAATAATATTTTTCCAAGCACATCAATGTGTCTCCGTGATCGATCGACTCCAATCTTCGCCCTCCCATTTTAGAAGGTTCCTCGCGCCTCCTGCTACAAGGGTGGACGTGTCTCTTTCAAAAGATTCTCACCCATCTACAAACACCCAACTGCACGATCGAGATGAAAATTATTCCAAGGAGAGTGCCCAAACTCCCACCGTGGGAGGGCTATGCACTCGCTTGGGAGATGAGGAGGTAGAGGTTGATCCAAGAAGAGTGCCCAAACTCCCACCGGGGAGGGCTATGCACTGGAGATGAGGAGGTAGAGGTCGATCCAAGAAGAGTGCCCAAACTCCCACCGTGGGAGGGCTATGCACTGCTCTGGGGAGGTGGAGAGTGCAGGTGGAGCTAATCTACAAGAAAAGTGCCCAGCTGATCACCTCCCAGAGAGGCTGCATACTCTGGAAACAGGGGAAGCCTTGATCCTCAAGAGGGAAAAGAAAAGAGTGGCTACGCTTCCAAATAATCCACTCAAGAAGCAAAGGAGAGGAGTGGCGCATTTACCCTGGGGTTTTATGACCCATAGGGTAAAAGTAAAACCCCAAAAAATCTTCAAACCCACCAAAGCCCGAAGCCTCTCTCGGCTCGCTTCGCCACTCACCGCCTGCCCGCTGCCCGCCACGCCCGGACCACCGCTGTCATGACGTGGCGCGGTTCGCTCGCCGATGCCGCCATGGGCGCTGACTGACGTCGGACGAATCGCTGCTCGCCACGCGGCCATCGCATGACGCCGGGCGCTGCCGACGCTTCGCCCGCCATATTCGGCCAGCAATTCACGCGCTCCACGATATTGCTGCTTCGCACACGCTGACTCATCAGCCGCACGCTGATTCGCCAAGAATCGGCCGCATGATACGTACATACAAGGCTGCGCGCGACGCTGGCGCTACACGCCGCTGGGGCCATCGCGCCTATGGGTCCCTGGAACGCCCGAAAACTTCGTCCGAACAGTCCATAACTCAAAATATCGCGACCCACATACCTACGCATTGCCTCGCAGACGCCTACGCTTATAATATTGTGCTGTTATGAAGACCTGTTCTCTCAAAATGCGCAGTTGATGGACTCTCAATTTCATTTGCTATTTTCAAGATTTGACATATATTTTGGATGATCGAGATAATGTCACCCAAAAATAGAATCGATACATCCTCGTAAAATTAATCTGATCAAGCACGAATCTCAAGGCATTTTCGAAATGCTTCGATCTAATCACCGATTTCAAGAAACTTATAATAAACCGACTGCCTCGGCGAGACGAACATAACAACATCAAGCATAGTCCGATCCGAAGCTCGAATCGACGTGATCGCTATCGAGCATGAAAATGGATCCCGATCCGCCAAATGGTCACCAAAACGACATATTTATAGTCGATCGAAGCGCTCGCCAAGACGAATCCAACGAATCCAAGATCACCACCTACATCATTAAGGCACCTGATCATCAAAATACACCCGATCGAGGATCGTGACGCCATGATGGTTGGAGTTTTCCACGAATTTACAAGGCCTCCCAAAAAATCTATAAATAGAGCTTCATTCTCACCTTAGGACCAAATCGATTTGAAGACTAGAGCTCGAGAACCACCAGACCTGACGACATCTATCACCACCGCTACCACCAGTGCTCAAGACGTGAGCTCTAGAGATCGCTGGGACTAGAAAGACCGCTGCCGCTTTCTCCTCAAGATCAAGAGGTTGCCCCTGAAGATCGCCTCGCCGCTGGGAAACTTCTCCTGGGTTGGAGTTGACCGATATTGTATTTTTCTACATTCTAATATCATCGTAAAACACCTTCTTCTCAACTAACGAAGGCAGATCTTTGAACACATAGTGAAAGTTCTACAGACGCAAGCCCCGCGTGGTTTCCTTAACGGGTTTTCCACGATAACCCCGTGTTCATATCCCCGCTGGATGGGATAAGAGAAGATCTACCTAATAAAATTCTCAAGACGCAATAATAATAATAATATTTTTATGTGATATATATTTATAAATATTAATAATAAGATTTTATATTTAAATATATAAGAAGTATTTGCTATGTATATAAATATTTCGAAAGATTATTATATTTCTAATATTACATCAAAAATTTGAGAATGAATTTAACTGTATATATTTCGATATTTAAATTGTGTATAAACATTAAAAATATTTTGATCGCATATTTTTTTCATTTTTATATTCTTAGAGTCGCGATTTCTTGCAGAACAGAAATTATATTCGAACTTTACTATATATTAAAATTTTATTTGATGCTAGATTTTGAATCACATGACAATTATGAATAAGTTTAAAAAATATTATTAAATAAATATTAGTCACAGTTAAAAACGTATGACTAAAACTTAATATTTAATTAATCCATTTGACCAAATATCGACCATTCCTACAACTAAAAATTTAAAAGCTTGAAAAATCAGCAGAAATATAATGTTCTTGTCCTTTAAAACTATACCTCATTATGATTCACTGTTAATTTATTTTCGAGTTCAAAATCAATTTTATACCTATTAAAATTGGTAAAGAAGCAATAGGTTAGCCGGATACATTAAGTTAAATTTTAAATTAGGCATATAAAAATTTAATTAAGTAATTAGGTAAAAAAGCAAAATTTAAAATAAACCTATGTCTTAACATGTGACTACAATACTTAATTATTTTTATTTTTTTAAAATAAACTCTTTTTTTTTAGATTGCTCATCCGATCATTTTACATATTATGAATACTTTTATTTCATATTAATTTGAAGATTTATATTTTATTTGTATAAATTTTAATGACGCAAAAATCTAAATTCAAAATTTCATTTTTTTTGGTCGGCAGAATTGTATTGTCAACATAAAATTTAGAATTTTTATTATCTTTCAATGATATAAGAAAAATATATTATATGATACACGATGATAATTTATATTTTGATCATTAAAATCAATACAACCAAAATCTGATGGGAGAATCATCAAAGATTGTCAACATGAAAGTCGTAGAAAATTTTATTATCTTTCCAACGATATCAAGCATGCTAAAAACGACACCGGATGAGAGACCATAAAAAAGAAGCTAATCTATTTTCAGATCATTAAATTTATACAAATAAAATAAAAGAATCATCAAAGTTATCAACATAAAAGTTGTAGAAAATTTCATTAACTTCAACAATAAAGACGCCAAAATCCAACACTAGATATACTAAGAAAATTTCAAGTTTATTTTAAAAAATAAAAAAAAATATAAAGTTAAATAAATGTAGCTATAATAGCGTCTCAAAGAATTGGGCCTATTTTAAAATTTTCTTTTTTTTTTCCGTGCCTAATTACTTAATTTAAGTTTTAATTATGCATAATTTAAAATTTTAGCCTACAATTAATATTAGTGTCAAAAAAATTTTTGTAATTCGTATTCAATTACATTCAGCTGAATAATTAGTTGTTATTTGGTTAATTTTAATAATTTTTTTACATAAGAATTTGAATATGAATTATTAGCTAGAAACCATTCAGATTTAAAGTTTACGCCTTAAATTATTTGAAATTGACACACACATATATTTAAAAAACAAGAAAAATCATCTTTTATGTAAAACCTCAAAAGAGAGAAAATCAATCTAGTCAAAGAAAAAATCTTCCAATGTATTTATTTTAGATACAAAATTCTCATAACGAATTACAAAAGATATGAGAATTATAATAATCAAAATCACAATATATAAGAATGGTAATACTGATCAAGATGATCAATAATGACCCGGCGATGTTATCACGAATAAGATCAACATCATTATAATGTATTCGCGAATGGTACGATAATGACCGACGACCGGCGATGGTCCTGACCAGCGAGGAGATTGATACGCAAGATCCTAGCCGCCGCACTTGATAACCAAGGTGGTACACCATGTGGAATAATTACGCCGGAGATTTCAAGCTTTAGCTTCTCCTTTGCTCCCTCATGAATGATCTATATAAATCGACACGCATAAATACACGAAAAACCATCCTATCTGACAAATCAAAATGACCATTTGATCATATGATTTTGTGTATTTGAATACTAAATGAAGTCAATTATGAGATCTTTGTTAGATTCGCTCACAAGACGCCGATTTATTATAAACATTCTTATTTAAGAAATATCGATAATAAATTGATCTATATTTATTTGAATGACGTCATCAAGATTCGCGCTTTAAGATAATTTTTAGGGTCATATTATGAATAAAGTATTTTCAATCCTATTGACTTAATAGTAGTATGATTATATATCATGTTAATTTTACAAAACTCATACACACTCTGACACTCATGTATATATTTATATATAATATTAATTTTATTTAAAAAAATTGATGATAGTAATATTTTTGATATACCCCTCAATAAAAAAACAAGAGGAACTTCTAGAGAATAACATTAAGGATAACAGCTCTCTACCTACTTAGATGGGTAATGGGAGCTGTCGTTTTTCTACGATTTATTGTTGTTATTAGAGAGGTAAATGAGTCAAATTATTATTTTTATTTAAATTTATTAAATTAATATAATTTAAGTTTGAGTTTAAATTTTATTTTATGTGTCCAAGTTGGGTAGTGGTTATGAGCTGGCTCGTTTAATATTTAATTATAAAATAATTCTAATTAAAATAATTGTTATAATAAAATAGTTAAAAAGATAAAATTTAAAACTATAATAAAAAAATGTTTCATATAAAAATGAGATTTAATTTTAGATATTTTTAATAATTTTATTGAAATTATTTAATTTTAATATAATTTAAATAGTTTTATATTAATAATTTTTAAAAGTGCTGCCTCATTAGATAATGAGTCTTAGTAAGTGTAGCACAAGTTTAACTTCTTAACTAATCAAATTTAACATTCTTAAACCACAGTAATCCACGACAGTACTTGCTTACATCATATATTCACTTGTTTCATTTAATAAGCTGTGCCAATATAGTATGTTTTTCACTTTTCTTTAAAATGCTACGAAGGTGACATTTTTCTATATTTTTGCTGGCAAATTAAGAAAAAAATATAATTATGATTTCATCGCTCATAAGATGAGTAAGATGTTAGGTAAATATTCATTAAAAAAAAAAAAAAAAAAAAAAAAAAAAAAAAAAACTTAATTTGTACGTGGAACACACCTTTTTTTCTAACAAAAGTGACACTTAACAGTTTGAAAGTGACTTTGAATGTGATATGTATCCAACTCATTCAATATAAAAAATTATCACTCTCATGGTGATATCTTTGTTATATTTTTAATAATTTCGTGCAAGACATCTCAGTCTAATGGTTAAGAGTTTGACTTTTCAAGAGTCTTGGTTTGAGTTCTTCGTATCGTTGTGTGTGTGAGTTTATGATCAAATTCGCTCGAATATCAAAAAAAAAAAATTAAATAAAAAACATTGACTAATAAATTTGTTAAAAAAAAATTGATATCACACATGTAGTTGACTCAAAAAGTAAATGGATTTATCTTGTTTGTTACGTTCAGAATTAAGACACAAGTCAAATAGCTTATTAAGTTCATAAATGTGAGCAAAGCTATACGGAGGTTAGTCGGATTCGGAGTACACAGTTGTATTAATGATATGCTTTAATTTATGATAAGTTTTTTATTTTCATTGTTTTTCACAGCTATATATTTAAATAAATTGGATTAAACATCTGTGAATTAGTTATGTTACTTTAAATTAGGAACTTGTCATTTTATATGAATGAAAGGGACAGAAAACGAGAGAGAGAGAGAGAGAGAGAGAGAGGAATTTTTTTTGTTAATTTTTATATTTTTCATATTTAAGAATAATGTGAATTTTGATATGTAGAGATAAATTTTTTATTATTTTTTACATGAATTACTATTTTACGAGTACATAAACAAATTTGGGGTAGAAATAGGAGATTTAGTATTATATTTAGGAATCTCATATTTCAGCCCACAAATTAATTTATCTATTCGTGAAACAGCACATTAGCTTAAAAATCATAATTGATATGACCATGAAAATTCTTAGTAAGTATGAATCTTGATGTAAGAATGAAAATCAATGGTGAGATCAATATCATTAAACTTTACGTCATTAATCTTAAATCGAAATGTAGAGTGTTTATAATCAATCGGCATCTCGACGAGCCGATTCAGTCAAAGATCTTATAATTCGACTTCATTTGAGCATTCAAATACACAAAATACATCATATGATCAGGAATCATCATGCCGTAGTCAGATGGAGAGAGTGGTTCGGATTTTGCATGTATATTCTGAGGCACCACTCCTCCATAAATAGCCCGTTCATATCCGTAAGAGAGGCTAAAGATCCTCCAAGCATCATGCGACCACTCGGCGGTCATCGCACCCGCGCCGGGCCGTCCATCGCCGCCCGTTGATCCATCAATCATGTCTCCCATCATGATGACTTCTACGGTGATTGTTCCGCATTTCGCCGGTGATTGTTCGCGTTCATAATTCGCATTTTATTGGTCATTCGCCATCATCGCTACTACCATCTGTACATGGCGTTGTCATACATTGTTCCTTTCACATATACAATTCATGTCGCGGTATCGGAAGATCTTGTACTCAAACATATATAGTGGAAGCTTTTCTTGAAAGCCGCGTGATTTTTCCTCTTTTTCAGTTTTCACGTAAAAAAGTTTTCTTGTTCTCTTTAAATACGCATGTGTGTTTGGATTTCTAGGCTATGAACTTTCACTCTGCGTGGTGATTTTCGCATAGTTAACATATTGGAAGTTGATTCTCATTATTTTATCTTGTATGGCACAAGTTCCCCAACAAGATCAAAATCACCATCGAGGTGGAGCATTTCAAACTTTAAGGAGCACAAAGAAGAAAAGATTCATCAAACTTGTTCCTTGATTTTGTGGACAGGGGCAACTCTTAATCTCGAATATTGCCTCTGTATGGTGAGCATCTAATCGATTACCATCCCAAGAAACAAGTCAAAGTTGGAGGATTTTTTTCCAATTATACTTATGGAAAAACAAGACCAAGGTTAAGAAGAAACTTTGGCTATAAGCTCAAACAAATGTTTAATGACCTATTCCATACAAGTTAACGTCATCGGCAAAGACTCGACAAACAACCAGGATAGGTCAAAAGGTCGGTGGACTTCTGCGACCTCTTCCACATAGGTTAACGCCGTCAGCAAAGATCGACAAACAACCTCGGATGGTAAAAAATCTTGGATTCAATTCGACCTCTTCCACCAGTTAGCGTCGTCGCCTCGACAAACAACCAAGGATAGGTCAAAAGGTCCGGTGGACTTCTCATGACCATATAGGTTAACGTCGTGGGTAACACCACAAACAACCTAGAATGGTCAAAATTCTCGGCGGATTCAATTGATCTCTTCCATACAGTTGCGTCGCCGAGAAAGACTCGACAAATAAACCGGATGGGTCAAAATCCTCGGCGAATTTGATTCAACCTCTTCCACAGTTGCGTCATCGAGCCTAACACTCGCCGGATAGGTCAAAATCCTCAGTTCAATTCCCCATGCAGTTAACGCGTCGCCGAGAAAAGACTCGACAAATAACCCGGATAAGTCAAAATCCTCAGCGGATTCAATTCAACCTCTTCCATACTTGCGTCGTAACACTCACAACCTGGATGGGTCAAAATCTCGCGGATTGATTCAACCTCTTCCACGTTAACGTCGCCGGGTAACACTCGACAAACAACGCGAATGGGTCAAAATCTCATGTGATCGGTCCGCTCCGACCGCCACCGGCAATCTCCGTCGGTCACCACCATTGGCGGTCATCCCGCATTCTGGCGTCGATGCGCCGTCGGCTTCACATGCTGATTCACCCGTCACCCGATCGATGGTCGCTAACCAGTAGCCGATCACGCCGTCAATTCGTCGGTCACCGCCGCCGACATCACCAGAAAATTTTGCGGTCACCAACCGCGTCGGGTCATCCCTGCCCGACTGGCCCGTCGCCACCGTCCTTCACCCTCACGGTTACCTGCCAACCTCGTGCCGACACAGTGGGTCCGCGCCGACCATCACCGGCTTTGCCGGTCCCGCCATATCAACATATTCTCGCTGGCTATTCTGGTCGCCGGTTACCGCCAACTGACCCGTGGCGAACTTCGCGGTCAAGGCCATTCTTCGCCGGTACCGCGACCATCGGCAATCTCCGCCGGTCATCACCATCGTTCTTTGGTTATCTCGCCGACCACCATCGCGCAGGTCGCGTCGATGACCAATATCGTCGGCCACACCATGGCATCTTCCGACTCCGTCTCGGTGATCGCTCAACGGCCGGTCAGGCGAGTCGTTAACACTTCTTTGAGAAAAGCGAAGCCTGGCGCGTATGAACCGGGTCTTGATCGCCTCGATCCGGTCGGTCGACGGGTTAGTTAACACCTCTTCGAGCGGAGCACTGCGCTACGGTCTTGATCGCCTCGATCTCGGTCGGTCAAACGAGGGTTAACACCTCTTTGAGCGGAACTTCATTATGACTGAATCTTGATCGCCTCCGACGACCTTCTCAAGAAGAAGAAGGTGTCTTCCCACCAGGGGACTTTATAGACCGAGGCAAAATAAATCGCTTAAACCGTAACTCAAAAGCTCGTTTGGTAGCGTTCCGCCCGTGCCATGCCCTCGCCAGCAGCATCACTTCGCCCATGCGCGCCCATTACGCCTTGTCCGTAGCCTTCGACATCGACCTCGCGTAGTTCCGCGACATGAGGCCATTGTGTGACAGCGACCGACCCGTGCATGCCGCCCGCCTCGGCGACCCGCTGACCCGACCGTTGCCGCGGCCGGCGTTCATGGATCATGGCCGCCCTTTCGTAGCGCCCATGCCCATGCGCCCGTTGACTCGAATGTCAGTTACTAAAGATTTCATTGCACATACATATTTGTGGGTACGTATATGCTTAGTTGTAATCTTGTGCTTATATAAAGATCGTTCTCTCGAGAATGTGGTTAATGAACGCGCAGATTTAGTTGAAGAATTTCTTATTTTTGAAGTGCGGCATATATTTTTGATGATTGAGATAATATCATCAAAATAGACAGCGATATGACGAAAATTTCTCAAGTGAAGCGAATCTTGATGTCGGCAGAATCAATTGAAGCGTCGAGATCAAGCAAATATCATTAAATTTTGAGATATCAGTTAAATTCAAAAAGCTCTCAAATATAGAGTGTTTATAGTCAAATCGAGCATCTCGAAATTTTGGTTCCAACAAGCCAAAGATCTTCAATTCGACTTTTTGAGCATTCAAATACATAAAATACATCATCGAGGGAATCATCATGAGTCGTCCAGATGGAGAGGTGGTTGGTTTGCATGTATTTATAGAGATCTACTCTTCATAAATACCTCATTCCTCATATGAGTGTAGAGAGAGGAGAAGCTCTAAAGATCCTCCGTCATCTGCCACTGAAGGCCGTCACTGCGGCCGTCGTCAGTCCGGCCGCGTTGATCCTGCCGATCTCTCATCCATCGTGATGACTGAGTGATTGTTCTGCGTTTACGCTGATTATTCGCATTTTCGCAAATTGTTCACTGCGTTTTCCTCGTTGATTCGCCATCATTCGTCGTCTACCAAGATTCAATATGATCGTTGTCATCATTTGTTCTTTCCATATCTGGTCTGTAATCAGATCTCGGGAAGATCTTGTACTCTGAATGATATATAGTGGAAGTGTTTTTTTTTATCATGGTTTTCCTTTTTTGAGATTTTTAGTAAAAATTCGGAGTTTTCGTTATTTCTTTAAATCTCGTATGTGTGTTGGATTTCAAAATTTAAATAAAACTTTCTATCGTGACTGATTTTCTGACACGCAATAATAATAAATTTATTTCTAAATATCAAAATTCATATGATTCTTAAAAATGAAAAATATAAAAATTAAAAAAAAAATTCTCTCTCTCTCTCTCTCTCTCCATTTTCTGTCCCTTTCATTCGTATAAACCGACAGCCTCCTAATTTTAAGTAATTTTCTTAGAAACGAGGCTGTTCCTCCCAAATCTATTACAAAATTATTTAATTATATATATATATATTTTAATTCTTGATATCAGCTCCAAAGAATTAAATGCTATAATAGATATAAATAATGTACAACCAGAAAGACTTATTTAAGAGATCTTGAAGTAGATATTTAAAATAAATATATCCTCACTAATTTTTAAAATTTGTTTTTTTAAAAGTAGAATTCAGGTAGTACAATCGTCCTTTTGTCTCAATCCAATGAAAAGTACCGGCTGCCAACTTTTATGTCAGTTTTACGGGGAAGCTATATTATAATTGGTTTATTATGTTTTAATAAAAAATATTAATTTAATTGAAGAAATTCATGTTAAATGCATTTTTTCTTATAATTAAATTAAAAATATGATAAAAAAAAATGAGAATTTACATATGCAATTCTTATATATTCATGTATCTTATATCTAAATTTTAATTTTTATATTTATTACATCTTATTTTTAAATATCATACTAAAATTATCATAATATTATCATCACTTATTTTTTAAAGTAAAATATGCCTCTTTAAATACAGTAAAATATTAAAGAATTAAATATTTAATTTAAAAAATTAAATATATAAATATATAAAAATTATGTGATATATATATAAATTTTTTAAAATTAATTTCTGAATCATAATTTCTAACTTACTTTATGATAAAAAAAATAAAAGAATTGATGATAAAGTCGTATGTTGAAATATAACATCTAAGCCCAGGCCACCGTCTTGTCGTCAATTAATGCATCAGTTAGATGACTATCAATCCTGACTGTTCCACGTGCCAACCGTACCCATTTAAGAGACTCACTTCAGCGCTTAAGGAATTCCCGCCTTTAATTTATACCGACATAATATTTTATTTAAAATTAAGTGTTAAAATATAAATTCAGCGTAGCTGAAATTAAGAGTTCGTTTAAAATGATTGTAGCTCTGTTAAATTACCTGTAAAATTACAAATTAACCTTATCATATTTTTGCAAAATATTTCAAGTTCTCAACGATATTATTAATAAGTAATTAGTTTTTGAATATAATTGATTGTAGTCACATAAATGTTAATAAAATATTTAAGCTAATTAAAATAAAAAATTTAAGCATACCTTTATTCAAATAAAAAAATGCATCACTTATTCGTAAAATTTATAATTATAACTCGAAATTTAGTTATGTATTTTAGAAAAAAAAATCTATGAGTTCAATTAGATCAAATTTAACAGAGCTTAATCTACCAGACAAAAAAAAAAAAAAAAAAATCAAATTTAGCAATATTGATCGGAATTGCTTATTTTCTTAGGGGCTATTTGAAATTAATTTTAATTTTAATTTTATGATATTTTAAAAAAATAGATTTATTTGATGTATTTTTATTTTGTTTTGTTTTAAAAATGAACAACATTATTTTAAAATACTCAAAATAACTTTTAAATGTTCTAAATATTTTTAAAAATAATAATTATCATCAAACATATTTTACTTTGAAACAAAATATAAAAAAATAAAATTAAAATTAAAAAATAAAAGTGATCCAATCAACCCCTTAGCCTTTTTTTTATTGGTTTATATATATTCCACCAAATTTTAATATTTTCTTATATAAACATTTAAATTTTAATATTTATTTGTGTAACACTTATCTTAGAATCACATAAAAAATATAACTGTATAAAAGAATGAATTTTATTTTTTTAAAAATTAATATTAGTAATAATTTTGACAGATGATGTTCAAGATTTTGATATTTTATAAATAAATAATAAAGTTCAAATATTAATATGTAAATACATAAAAAATTATATATCATCTATGTAAATCTCTTTTTTTCAAGTTGACTGGATTTTTGAGGGCATAAGCATAATTAAAATGAAATGTGCTCAAAATTATGATAATAATATAATTAAGATATAATTTATCAACCTTGATTAACATTATTTTATAATTTTTATTGTTGGCATGATGAATGATAAATTACAAAGTATAGGATTATTAAAAAATGGCATATTTGGGATCTATTTTGTTTTGTGCTTTCAGTTTTTATTTTAATGTTATTTCTTAAAATATGTCTCTTTAATGTATTGTCTAAATATTTTAATTTTTTATTATTAAAAATAAATCATATTATTTTTTAAAACGCTCAAAATAATTTTTAAATAAACTTATAATTATAATATAATTAAGATATAATTTACCAACCTTGATTAACATATATTTTTTCATTTTTTAATGTTGGAATGATAAGTGATAAATTATAAAGTATAGGATTTAATAAAAAGTGCCTATTTGGGATCTATTTTATTTTGTGTTTTAAGTTTTTATTTTATGTTATTTCCAAAAATATGTTTGTTTGATATATTATTTAAATATTATAAATTTTATTTTAAAAGTAAATCACATTAATTTTTTAAACACTCAAAATAATTTTATGATATTTCAAAGTTTTTAGAAATAACTAACCAAATAAATTTTATTTCGAGTTAAAATATAAATAAAATAAAATAAATAATAAAAATAATAAAAAATGAAAATGACACCAAAGAGTAGGGGTGTGCATTATTTGGTTTTAACCAAAAAACCAATCCGAACCAAAGTTTTTGAGTAATTTGGTTTGGTTTTGAACTTAGTAATTTGAATTTTGGTTTTAATTATTGAAAACTTTGGTTTTTGGTTTTTGGATTGGTTTGTTAAATAAAATTTTGGATGGAACCAAATAAATCAAAGTAATTATATGTAATGTGGTATTATTAATTTATGTATAATAGGTTTATCTATTATACATTTATTTTTATGTATTTTTTAATACTTACGTCTTTTTGGAGAACCATTATCCAATTTTTTAAATATTTTGCCTAATATGATAATATGGTTCCATCAACTTCTAAGTTGAAAACATCGTTAAGGTAGTAAAATTAGTTTTAAATATTTGTTTTAGCGAAAGTTAATTGTATTTTTTTTATTATATTTATGTTATTTTCTTTATTGCTTGTTTATTATCAATAAAAAATTATGTAAATAATTTTAAATGTAACCGGTTTATCCAAAACCAATCCAAAATAACCACAAATTAATATTTTTGGTTTTGCATTTAATTGGTCGTTTGGTTAATATTTTGAATCCAAAACCAATCGATTTTAAAAATTTATCATCCAATCCATCCAAACCAACCAAACGCACACCCCTACCAAAGAGCGGCTAAGCGCCTAAGCTTCTCATTATATAATTAGGCTACAAATCCTTTCACCATATTAATATTTAGTTAATTAATCTTCTAGAGCGACAAGACTTTTTTTGCATTCATCCAATACCTTTTAAAATTTTAAATCATGTAAATATTATTTCAGATTTAACAATTTTCAAATAAAGAGCTTTCAAATTTTAATACCAAATTCAATTTTACAGAATTTATTAAATTCTTAGTATTATTATGTGCCAAAAAAACCCCCTTTAATCTATTAATATGACACTGAAAATTCCTCTAGTCGAAGCAAGAATCTTGATATCAAAACCAATCTGATCCTAAGTCGAAACTAGACCTAATCAAGCACTTAAAATATCATTAGAAAGTTTGGAATATCAATTGAATCCCTAAATAGTTCCTAAATATGTAATGTTTATGGTCAAATCGAGCGTCTTGACGAGCCGGATTTAACAAGCCCAAGATCTCTTGATTCTGACTTCATTTGAGCATTTAAATATTTAAAATACATTAGATGATCAATGGAATCATTTCGAGCTGTCCGATTGAATGATTTGGATTTTGCACGTATTTACAGAAATATCATTCATCTAATCTATAAATAGCCCCTCATTCTTCACATGAGCAAACTAAGAGATGAGAGCTCGCGAAGAACCTCCAAGCGCCACGACGGTTGCCGACCGCCGGCTACCGCCGCGCGGACCACCCACTGGGTCCTCGCCATATACCACGCGGTCCTCGTTGTAATCAACCACGTCGCTGATCGCCGCTGACCACCGTCATAACCGTCATCTAATCATCACCACCATCGCTCGACCACTCTGCTTCACACTACCGTCGTCGGTTGTCGCTAATCCGCCGCTCACGTGACACTTTGGTCATCTACTCACCGGTCTAGTTTAAACTGATTCTCATATCACCGGCGCGCCCAACAACATTATTACTTAGATGTTCTTTGCGATTCAGATTCTGTTGGCTTTCTCACAAACAACTCTGTAATCCCGTTATCAGGAAAACTTAAACTTTGTACTCCAAAGCATATATATAGTGGAACATTTTTATTGGGATAGACCCCGTGATTTTTTTCTCTTTTCTGGATTTTTCCAAGTAAAAATCATGGAGTTTCTTGTTTTCTCTTCAAATATCTGTGTGTATGCCAGATTTCTCAACAAGGCTAAGGCATAAAGTTTTATTCTACTGCAATTGGTTTTCTAGCACGTAATAGTTTGACACTGTCTGTGGGAAACTTATCCCACAATCACAATCTTTGTAAACACTTGCATTATTAATTATACTGTGTATATAACAAAGCCTCGCTCAATTCTCACTCTAAACCTATCCCAACTAAGGATGTCAATCTTCCACCACGATAGGCATGACCCAATGGTGAAGGTGCAACAGGACCTCTAGAAGATCATGTTCGCCGAATGGAAAAGTCTCGAAATGAGATAATTCAACTCTTACGAGAAACACGATAATCCTTCATGACAAATGCATCTCCCCAAGATCGATCATCTGGGAGGTCAAAATCGATCTGAGGTCTTTCATCAGTAAGTTCACCCGCTTTTGCGTGATGTTGATTTCATTGACACTGCCAGTTCTACTAATCCAACACGTTCGACTCAACCAATTGCTAACACATTAATTATTTTGGGTAGCTTGACACATTCTCGCCCAGTTGATTCCCCCCGTCATGTTATACGTGCAGAATTACAACACTTAATTTAAAAAAATTTCGCCTTAAAGACAGAAATCACCTTCCTCTCATCGTCGTCTTCACCTTTAAGTATTCTTCAACATCCTATTCATTATGTTTCAAGCATCAGCATCGATTCATATGATGAAGAAACCGACCTATGAACACATCGATCATTTCTGAGAACCATCATGCATATCCATGAGCTCCGCTTTGTCGTCTTTCTAGTCACCCTCAAGGTCGGCCCTAGTTGGTTTTACTCTCTTCCAGGGGATCTATCCATACCTTTGGCTCAAGATTTTTTTAGAGCTTCATTGCAAATCGGAGGATCATTAAATATTCCTCTCATCTCTCAGGAATTTGTTAAAATGAAGGTGAATCACTTAAGGAGTACTTCTTAGAAGCTTCAAATCTAGGGTGACCACAATTACTAAGAGCGACTTTCCTTGGAGGGCTCCTTTCCGCCTTTCTACTAGTCCTTGTCAGAGATCTACCATATCGACTTGGTTCATCGTGTGGAAGCCAAATTTCATGAGGAATGCCCAACAGAAATAATTTGAATAATTCACAGGAAAACATAAGATTGCCCCAGGAAACACAGATCAACAATCCCATCAAAAAAGGCAACAAAACAGTCGTGATCTCCCTCCAGGGACCCTATATCAATGACATGAACCACGCAAAAGAAATACACACTCACATCTTGTGTTTATCTTGATGATTCGAGATGAAGAGACCATGGCCACATCCACTGAAACCAAATTCAAGAAATCAGGAGCAATATTATCACTTACATTGAAGTCATAGACATACTACAGAGATGTGTAAACAACTCAAAGATGAGATCGAGAGACTCATTCAATAGGGATATCTGCATCGATTTGTACAAAATCAATCAACTCAACATAACTCCAAAACTAGCAACAATCATCACGTAAATAATAAAATAGTCACCAAATAGTTGGAGAAATTGAAATGATTGCAGGAGTTCCACTACTATCTAATCAAGTCTTCATCGCCACCTTTGAAGAGCCAGAGTTAAAGAAATCTCGTATTAATCATCTCATCACTTTTAATGAATCAGACTTGGAAGGAGTCCAAGTTCTGCATCAAGATCTTATTGTTATCAGTGCAGGGATCGGTGACCCATGTTATAATGTTAAGATAATTTTAATTGATAATGAGAGTTCTGTTGATGTTTTATTTTACTCAATATTTCTCAGCATGAGACTGGTCAAGAAAAAGCTTCAACCCTCTGCAGGACTATTATATGGGTTTGATAATCACCCTGTGCGAGTGGAGGGGACTATCACCCTTCCTATTGTCCTAGGAGAATTTTCTCGAAAAGTCACTCACTTAGTTCAATTCATAGTAATCAAAGTCAAATTCAGCATACAATGCTATCTTTGGAAGGCTCCTCCAATCAATCTTAGGTGCTGTCACTTCAGTATCTCATTTTAAGATGAAATTTCAAAACCTCATTGGGGTTGTAGTGGTTTGTGAAAATTAACAAATAACACAATCATATTACCTCAGACAAGCTCAACCACGCCCTTCGGTGACCTTCAGCATCGAGAATTTTAATCTTCGAGATGAAGAAGTACCTCAGAGGGTTTTGCTTGTAAAAGACTTGTTTCTTGTTTCATTATTAGATGACCAACCGTTAAGCTATGATTAAGGATCGAGAGGAAAAAAAATCTTCCCTAAAACTTGGAACATTGAGTGTCTCTAAAAGTGTTATCTGTAATTCTTGGTGCATAAATATTGCAGCATTTATTCTACCTCATTTATCTTTTTCTCTCAACCTCTTGTCTTTTGTTATCTATCACTAAAAAGTTATCTCATCCCTCTTATTAAGTTATCTTATGACAATATTGTATCACCGACATGATCAAAATAATGAGTTTATGACTTTTCTTTTGAAGTTTGTTGCACATAAATGATCTTCTTCATTTCAATCCTCCCACTTGAGAAATGAACAACTCACATTGTGTCTTGGCCAGGGCATGATCAATCCCAAGGGGATTTGATCGGACCTCTTCCACACAGGTTAAAGTCATTAAGTAACACTTAGACAAACAATCTCAGATAGGTAATAACTTTGTACCTACTCCACACAAGTTAACGTTATCGAGTAATACTATAACAAACAACCTCAGATATGTTATAACTTTGTACCTACTCTACACAGATTAACGTCATCGAGTAACACTCTAATAAACAACTTTGGAATGGTAAAAAATTCTCAACGGATTCAATTCAACCTCTTCCACATAGGATAAGTCATCGATTAACACTTTGACAAATAATCTCGAATAGGTCAAAAATTCCAGATTCGATCATTCCTCTTATATAGGTTAACGCCGTCAAGTAACACTTGGACAAATAACCTGATGGGTCAAAATCCTCGTGATTTGATTCAATCTCTTCCATACAGGTTTATATTATCAAATAACACTTTGATAAATAATCTTAAATGGGACAAAAATCCTTAGCGGATTCAATTCTATCCCTTCCATACAAGTCAACGGCATCAAGTAACATCATGAAGAATGTCACTCTGAAATTATCTGCTAGAATTTCTAAGTTTTCTAAAGAATGGTTCCTAATCAATGCTTCCCCACCACCTTGGCGCTCAACTATTGGAGTTTCCAAAAAATCAATTTTTTATAAACTACGGTCTTGATCACCTCCAAACCGGCCGCGGTAACGGGATCTCTCTCGAGGAAAAACTGGAGCCTCACCGTATAAACTACGTGCCTTGATCACCTCCAAAACCAGTTAGTATAATAAGGATAATTGACATCTCTCTCTAGGGAAAATCGGAGCCTCGCCGTATGAACTACGGGTCTTGATCGCTTCCAAATTCGGTCGGTCTGATGAAGATAGTTGACACCTCTCGAGAGAAAACTGGAGCCTCGCTGTATGAACTACGGGCCTTGATCACCTCTAAACTTGTTCACCAGATAGTTGACGCCTCTCAAGAGAAAACCGAGCTCGTATGAACTGGTCTTGATCGCCTTCAAACTCGCCGGTTTGATAAAGACTTGATGCCTCTCTCTCGAGGGAAAACCGAGTCTCGTAGAACTATGTGCCTTTCATCGCCCAAAACCCGCCGATGACGAGGATAATAGACGCCTCTCGAGGAAAACTCGAGCCTCGTCCTATGAACTACAAGTCTTGATTAGCAAAGCAAATGACATTCTTTTAAGAAAAAGGTCAAAGCTACACAGACAAAAGGAATTTTTTTTATTATTACCCTTAACCCATGAACTTCTGCTAGATAATTTTTCATCCAACACAAAAAAAAACTAGAGCATCTGTGAATTATGTCTCCTTATTTGACCATAGGGGGTTTTTATAGATCCACTATACGGGCAAAAAGGGAATAAATAAATAAAAAAATAAAATAAAATCGAAAAAAATGCTAATCTTGATGGCACATAGCCATGCCCTCGCACCCAGCCACGAGCTCGGCTCGTGGCTCGTGAGAGTTTGCACCCGTGAGCACCCGCACACACCCACGACCCTACACCTGCTTCCATAACCATAATCTTGTGCACCCATGAAGATATATTCTCTCAAACTATATGTGACGCAAAGGTTAATGAACCCACAAATTTTATTGAAAAATTTATTATTTTCAATTATTTGGCATATATTTTTGGATGATAGAGATAATGCCATCAAAAAATAAAGGGCCAACTAATATGACATTGAAAAATTTAGGATATCAATTGAATCCCTAAATAATTCCTAAATATAGAATGTTTATGATCAAATCGAGCGTCTTGACGAGCCGGATTTAACAAGCCCAAGATCTCTTGATTTTGATTTCATTTGAGCATTTAAATATTTAAAATACAAGAGATGATCAAGGGAATCATTTCAAGCCGTCCATTGAGTGGTTTGGATTTTGCACTTATTTACAGAAATATCATTCTTCTAATCTATAAATAGCCCCTCATTCTTCACATGAGGGGAGCTCAGGCTAAAGAGATGAGAGAGCTTTGAGGCTTAAAGAACCTCCAAGCATAATCGTGGCACTAATCGACGGTTGCCAACCATCGCCATATCGTATCGGCCACCACCGCCAGAGTGCCACCGCTGCAGCCCTCACCACTTGCGACCACCACCGCAAGTCTCACCGCTATCAACCACTGCTAACCACTGCACCGCATTTATCGGCTACTACCATCGACAACACCGCCGCCGACCATTACCTCTCTCACACTATCGTCCATACTTTGCCACCGCCATCGACCACTCATCATCGTGCCGATCACCACCGGCGCCATCGGCCACTTATATTGTTACCGTTGGCCTCTTCTTAATTATTTGCCGACCATCGTAGCTGATTCATGCATACCGCCGCTAACCACGGTTGCCGCCGCCATCACTGCTGGCCGCCACCACGCTTATTTTATTGACCGCTGACCATCGACCGGTCACCACCACCAACTGCTACCACCCGATAGTCGCCATATCATCACTCACAGCCGCCGTTCACTATCGCGACCGCCACCAACAATCAGGCCAACTACTGTGTTGCAAACTGAGATTCTTGTTAGACTTTCTCACATACAACTCTATAATCCTATTATCGGGAAAATTTAAATTTTGTACTCCAAAATAGATATATAGTGGAACATTTTTATTGGGCTAGACATCGTGATTTTTTTCTCATTTGAGATTTTTCCACATAAAAATCATGGAGTTTTTTATTCTCTCTTCAAATATTTGTGTGTGTGTGATTTCTCAATAAGGTTAAGACGTAAAATTTTATTCTATCGCAACTAATTTTCTAGCACGCAACGCCTATAAATTTATGCACTTCTATTCTAAGAAGTCAAGAGAAATTAAACGAAGCTACTCTATATAAAGCCCATCATATCACATGCACTCACTTGTTTAATATGCCAGTTCAGTGAGTTAGTTCACAACCAATATTAATGTCTTCACATTCACATACCTTTTTCTCTTCTTCCTATTAGGAGTAAAAAAAAATCATTGTTTACAACTAACTTATGGTCAAATCATTTATAGATGTTTTAATGCTTATTAGGAGTGTTAATAATTGATGCAATATGATAAATAGACATGAACTCGGCCCAAAATTTTCTCATTTAGATTAACCTGATTGAATTTTAGGTTAGGTTCAGGTCTAAGAGTTTGGCCAGTGAAATTTTACTCACAAACTCAGAATTCACCAGATTTTGATCTTTAAACTAAGATTTGATCAAAATTTAATCATTGATTTGAGATTAACTTGTGTTTGACTAGTAAACTTGAACTTGATTAGATTTACTTTAATTTGACTCACTTAAATTTGATCTAAAATGGATGTCTAATAGTGTCACTTAGGTTGTATTCAAAGAAATCACAATGAAGGTAAATCAGATTCAATTTTAGGCTTTTATCATTTTTAATAAACAGGTTGAGTTTGAGTATACCTTTTTGAATAAATTTAAATACAAGAGTTAGATCTAAACATGACCCATTGATGAGAATTGACACCCCTAATGCTTATTATTTTATTCTCCATGCTTTTTAAGCTTACAACCTTAGATCAAAATTATACTAATTTTTTTTCTTTCTTAATGGAATGTCTCCTCTATTTCTATAAGGAGACAACGATGAAAACACTATGCTTTAGAGCTGTCTCACACCTATGATTCAAGTCTAATCATGAACGTCAAATAGGCTATATTTGCTTAAAATCATTCTTAAATAGACTAATAATCAATGATACTAAAATGACTGAGGTACCTTGTAAATGAGATTATGATATAAACTTTTAATAAGATAAATACAAAATATTATAAGTGAGTTAAATTATTATTACCATCTTAGTGTGAATTTTTATTTTTGTCGTGCAATTATAATCATTTCATCATAGTCCTCGTGCTTCAAATAAGAATAGTGGGCAACCTTTATTTTTATTGTGATTATAAGTTGACTTAATTAACATAGTATGTATGGGTGGAGTCATAAATATTTCTATAAATTAACAATTTTAAAAAACTATAAATATTTTTCATTAACTTTAAACACACATTGGCCATCTTTATACTCATTAGAAAAATTAGATAATTAATCTTGTGTGAATCTTACAATAAATCAAAGCATGTAAAACATCCATGTTTCCCATGCAAGGCTGGCTCCAAGGCATATTATATTTTGGATATGCGGCCTTAGCACTATAGTTGATTGTATCATGAGAAAGAAGCTATAGTTAAATAAATTGATTATATATCAATCATTTAGAAGTTAGAATACATGCATACTTTTATAGTTAATTTTCTCAAATTCTTCGTAGATGAGCCGCACATGCTCGACCGAGCTTCATTAATTGAGAGAACAAACCTAAAGCACGTCGTGGCATATTTTAAAATGAGACAGTTCATCTCAAATCTATTAAAAAAAAAAAAGAGATTTAATTATATAAATAACACACAACCAACCAGACTCATTTAAGAGATCTTGAATTGGATGACAAAACTAAGGGATCACTTTTGTTTTTTTATTTTATTTTGTTTAAAAATAAAACTTATTTAATTGTATTTATTTATTTTAAAAGTTTTAAATATTTTTAAAGATACTATTATTTATTTTAAAAAAATAAAATCACATAAAAATACTCTAAATAAATCTGTTTTTTAAAAAATATAAAAAAAAAATAGAAAACAAAATTATCTCAAACAGCTCCTAAATAGACATATACTCAGTAAATTTTTAAAAATAGTTTTAAGCTTTTCTAAATGGAGAATTTGAGATGGGACACTCGGCCTTTTGTCTCAATCAGAATGAAGAGTACTGGTTGCCGACATTTTATCTAAGAAACTCTTAATTTATTTTAATTTAATTTTTTTAATTTACATACATACCAAGTAATTTTTATATATTTATATTTATAAATATAATACATTATTTATCATAAGAAAATAGATTTCACTTTAATAAATTAATAATAACATTTTGATATAATATTATAGATTTAGATATTATTTATATAAATGTTTAAATTTAAATATTAGATATGTAATATAAAAATTGTACGGTACGTATATAAATGCTTCTATCTATCTTTTTTAAGTTTTGCAGTAAAACAAATGTATTAAAATTGGTTCATTATATTTGCATAAAAATTCTTAATTTTTAATATGAATTTTCATTTTAAAACACTAATTTTATAATATAAATTTAAAATTTCTTTATAAAAATTAATTTCTGAACAATAATATTTCAACCTCTTTTATGATAAAAAAATACAATGAAATGGATGCTAAAGTCGTATGTTGAAAAATAAAATATAAGGCCGGGTGTGGCCTCAATTAATGTATCAGTTAGATGAGTATCTATCCTGACTCATCCACTTGCCAACCGTACCCATTTAAGAGACTCACATCAGCACTTAAATATTATCGTATTTAATTTAATTTCAAGTTATTTTTTATTCAATATTAAGTGAGTATTTAATTAGAAGTAAATATAGTATGCTCAATCAAATGCATATATTTATAATATATTATTAATTATTTAATTAGCTATATTTAAAATATAGTCTATTTTTTAAGTGAATTTGAAATAAATTTGCTAGGTCAATTTTGATGTATTTGAAATTCATTTTATTTATGTGAATTTTAAATATATTATTCAGTATAAATTGAGATTGTCCACTATCATCACCGTTGACTACTGCGGCCCATCACTATCGGTAGTCGGACATTAACTTTACATTACTTTAATTTAACCAAACAAAAAAAAAAAGTTAAATAATAAGTTTTTAGAATTTTCATTCAAATAACCTAAAATTATTTTAAGAGCATTACTTTTACTTTTATTTTATTTCAAATTCAACCAACCAAATAGCCCCTAAATATTTAAATATAAAATCAATGCCACTAAAATTTAGAGTTCATTTAAAATAGCTAAACGATTTAAAAATTTATTTGATCATAATACTACAAAACATTTTAAATATATTGTTAATAAATGATTATTTTTAAATATAATTGATTTTTGTCACATATGTATTATTTAAAGTATTTTAAAAAATTAAAGTTAAAAATTTTAAGATCATATTTAATCAAATAAAAATGCGTCACCTAGATAATTTTTGTCATATCGTTCAAAATATATATATATATATATATATATATATATATATATATATATATATATATATATATATATATATATATATATAATTAAAAATCAAATTTTAGCTTTGTATTTCATTGAAAATTCTATAAGTGGAATTATATGAAGTTTAACAATATTGATTGGAATTTCTTTTGCTTAGCATTGTATTTTTATTCAAAATATTTTTTGAGAGATCTATGTATATGCCACACAATTTTATATTTTTATATAAATAACTAAATATTAATATTAATTTATATAACAATTTAATCTCACACATATATATATATATATATGAATGTGCTTACAATTATATATATATATATATATATATATATATATATATATATATATATATATATATATATAATTTGAAGATGTCTATATATGTAAATCTCCTTTTAAGTCAACCTAATTGTCTAAATTAAACATTGATTAACATTATTTTTTAAAATTTTTTATTTAAGGTATGATAAGTGATATATTATAAAATATATGATTTAAAGAAAACAACCTCCTCATTCAATAATTAGGCTACAAAGCCTTTCACTGTATTAGATATTTAGTCAATTAATCTGCTATAGCGACAGCTCTCTTTTTTTTCTCTCATCCGATGACCCTTAAATCTTTAAATCGTGTAAACATTAGCTCAGATGTAACAAATTTCGGCTAATTAACCTCAAATTTTAATACTGAATTTACTTTACATAATTTGTCAAATCCTCTTCATTAGTATTCGCCAGAAAACAGTTAAATATACAACTTTATGCTCTTCTACTCTAAGAAGGTAGTCTATCCACATGGGCTCACTTTTTTTTTTCCTTGGCAAAGTGAGGGCCTCATCAAGCATTTTATTTCAAATATAAAAAACTATTATAATGTGAAAAAACGCGTAAACAAAATAAAAAAATTAAAAAAATGCACAAAATTGATTACAATTCTCAAGTATAAAGCCAAAAACCAAAGAGAAAGGTGGTTTCCAAAAGAGATAGTAAGGAAATTCAATCAAGAAAGTGTTATTAAAAATATGTTAGTTCCTCTCCAAGCAAATGTAATATGTTGAGTTAGGAATAGGAAGGAGGAAGAACTTTTTGTGGCTTTGCATCTAAAGGTGTAAGCATGTAGTTGAAGCATTAGTGTAATGATCAAATTTTTTTCTTGAATATATAAATTAAAATGTAAAGTGAATTTATTTATTAAAAATCAAGATATAATTTTATAATTTTATCTTAAGATGAAAAAAAAAGTTTGTGTGAAATATTAAGAATAAGTTGTAATTATTAAATAAGAAATATAAATCAAATCTTCGTGACTAAAAAATATTTGAATATAAAGAATTTTAATTTCTTTAAATTAACATAAATTGTGAGCAAATGAAAAAAAAAAGTAATTTATTTTTATTTTGTCATAAATCTATAATATAAAAATTTACAAAATTTAATATAGTTGTCATGAATGATACAAATATTTTTAATACACAAATTCCCTCCAAAAATATGTGTTTCCATGCATATAAAGTCATATACATATTTTAAAATATATAAACCTTTTCAAAATATGTATCACTATGCATGTAAATCTTAAATATGTCTCCATGCATGCAAGCCTTCATAATTCATGCAAATATGTGTCTTCATGCATGTAATACATGCAAATACTTCTAAAATTTGAATCATGAAAAGATTAGACACTTATTCATTTTCATTGCCACTTCACCATCATCTAAATCAAGTGTTTATCATGCGCATACTTATTTTCACCTATAAATATGAGAGAAAATATGACTCTTTTATGAAAGAAATATTCTATGAGATAAACTTTAGTGATGATGAGGAGAGAGAAGAGAAATATTGTTGGAAGGAAAAAAGAGAAGAAAAGAAGAATAGCTAAAGAGAGAAGCTTCTAATAGAAGTTCTCAAAATCTTGCACTAAGCGAGGATTTCTTCAACAATCATCAAAATTTTGGAAGGTAAAATGCCATTAAGTTTATTTATTTTTCATAAGTTAGCTTAATTGATATGCTTTTTCAATTTCTATATATGATATTTATCTTTTTATGCATAATTCTCTTCTTCAAATTAATTTAATTGTGATTTATTCTAATATGAGATTATTATAGATATTTTAAAGATAAGATTAGATCAATATATAATATATATATATATACATATATATATATATATATATATATATATATATATATATATATATATATATATATATATATATATATATAATTTTAAATGTGTATGATAAGTTTCTCATTTCATTATATTTTAAGAAGATAATATGATAAGGAAGATTACACAAAAAATTGCTTTTCTTAATTATTTGATTAAAATGTTTATTATTTTCAAGAAAGAAGAACTTATTTAAAAGTTTTATATTTTTGTGTATAAATAATCTATAAATTAAAGAAAAACTTATTAAGTTTATTTTTGAGTACAAGTAATCTATAAAATTAAAGAACTTATTTAAAAGTATTATATTTTTGTGTATAAATAATCTATAAATTAAAAAAAAAACTTATTAAGTTTATTTTTGTGAGTACAAGTAATCTATGAAATTAAAGAACTTATTTAAAACTATTATATTTTGTGTATAAATATTCTATAAATTAAAGACAAACTTATTAAATTTATTTTTGTCAGTACAAGTAATCTATAAAATTAAAGAACTTATTTAAAAGTATTATATTTTTGTATATAAATAATCTATAAAGTAAAAAAAAAAATTTAGTAAGTTTATTTTTATGAGTGCAAGTAATCTATAAAATTAAAGAACTTATTTAAAGTATCATTGAGTATATAACTAATAATAAAAATAAAAAATATAATAATAATACTTTTATGTCTCAACTTTATAACTTAAGTGAAGATATTATTTTAAAAAAAAATTATATAAATCTTGCATACAAGATATATATATTATGGGCAAATTTTTGTTTATATGAGCAGCTACTTCCATATGGGCTATTACAGTCAAGCACGTTATATAAATATATGTGTAAGAGTCTCTAATTCTATTTGTTTGATATGTAGTTCTAATGCCCTGTAGCTTGCTATCTATTTTGATCGAGTTAAGTTTTTATACATTAACTTAAACTTTGATATGATTTGCCTTATAAAATTAATTATACATGTATAAATAAGAAGTAGGAATTAATATATATGTATGTGTAAAATCATAAATTTTAATTATAAGTAGGATATGTATTTATTAGCTTAACAATATGTAAATCATCTTGAGTTTCATAACTCACCCAAAATCTTTTATTATTATTTTTTTCAGATTTTTCAACATGATGCGATTAAACAAAAGCAAAGGCATATGATAACTTTATCTTCTTTATCACTTATTATGTATATTTAATTGTGATAGTCACAAAATTGATTTTTTAAATATATCATTGTATTATCTTTATGAATTTTATATTTATCATTACGATGTATTTTGCTTTGATGTCTATACGGCCTAAAATTTTGTGTTAATAATTAAATTTTGGAATATAAATTTATCTTTATTTATGTGGGCCGTGACAATTAGGGTGCAACCCATAACCCTCATGAAAAAAAGTATCCTTACGGTATGCATTTTTTTCAAAATAATCATAGAGAAAGGGCATTCAGAAAGAGATGTGAATGCATTTTATTGCAACACAGACAAAAGACACATAAAGGAGTAACCTGAGTTCCTCTTTGAAGAAACGTATATTTAGTTTCTATATCTCCAATGAGGATTTTCCAATCTATGCTAGCATATTTAAGAGAATAGCCTTTAGACCATATAAATTTCACCCAGTGAAGTTGAATTAAATATTTATAAAGAAAGAGATGGGTTGATCTATGATTGTAAAAATCCTTGCCGAGCTAATGACAATTCGAAGGAGTGTCCACTATGGAAGAATTTAAAATAAGATTGATGCAGCTGCTAGAGGCTATGGAGGTATAAAGTAAACTCCATGTGTTGTTGAAAATAACATCACTCACAGTAGTATGAAGAGGGCAATTAAACCATGAGAAAATTTAATTGCTAAACCTTTCAAAAGGAGGAGCCGGTTGACTTGAAAGGATATACGGTTTTAATTCTAATAATGGTTTGCCTCAAGCTTTTCTGGAAAGGAGAGTCAGTAGTACAAGTAGTATTTTTCCAAAGGGATCCATTTGTGCCTAAACACCATGAGTAGAGATGATGATTACAGTTGTAAATTCTCTAAATAATCTTAGACTTGCACATCATATTAAGAGAGTCGAGATTAGGAATGCCCAGACCACCATAATACAATGGCTTTGTTAATTTGTCCCAAGATATAATGATCAGCATTTTATCATCCCCATTGTTATGAATAAAGCTGCTAATGATTCTGGTAATTCTCTTTCTAACACTTAAGGCAAGGTAATGGATATGTACCAATAATGGATATAACTCCGATAGGTGAATTTTATAAGTTGCAGTCGACTAGCAAAAGAAAGAAGTTTATGCTTCCATTCACGAAGCTAATGTTGCAACTTTTGCATAATCCTCGCATAATCTGATGCTTTAGTTTTTGAGTGTGAAATTGGAAGACCAAGGTGGTATGGTAGTTATGATGGAAGTAAAAAAAATTGCATAGAAGCTCCCTCAAATTACCATCAATAGATTTGGAGAAGTAAATAGCAGATTTAGATGTATTTGTAGAGAGATTAACTTTCTGTTGAAATAATTTAAGCACTAAAGATAGACAGTTAATAGTGAAAACAATAATCTTGTCAAAAATCAAGAGATCATCAGTATAGATAAGATGTGAAATATTGCAATTGTGCATCTTAAGAGGCTTGAAAGTTAATTCCGTACAACATTTATCAAAAAGTCTGGAAAAAATATTCATGACAATTGAGAAAAGATATAACGACTAAAAGCAGCGTTGTCTGAATTCTTTGGATGAAGAGAAGTAACTCCTAAGCTCCCCATTTAAAACAATTAAGAAGCAGATGCGTAGAACGGGCTGTTTGGGTCAGTTTGACGGCTAAATGGGCCGTGGGCTGGAGGGAAGAAGCAGATGCGGGCCGTGCAGGAAATGCCGGCCGCGGTTTAGGCCTTCGCGGGCTGTGGAGTGAACGGCGGGTGCGCGTCGGGCCAGATTTTGGTCTGGCGGGCTTTGAATCGTGGAAGCCGGCCGCTGTTTCACGAGAGAAGGAGCGGGTTGAACGGCGCCGGGTCGGGTCGCAGACGGGCCGATGGTAAAACCGCGCGGGCCGCATTGTTTTGCGGAACGGAGGAAATGGGTACAGGTCGGAGCGCGAGGACCGGGGAGGAGTAGGCGCGGGTTCAGGTCACGCAGCGGACGGGGAGGCAGGTTGGTGCGGCGCAGCGGGCCGGCGGTGGACGAGGGATGGCGGGCTTTGCGGCAGCGGGCTGTGAGTGCAGTTGCACGGAAGACGGCGGAGCGGGTTTGGCCGGCGGCGTGACTCGTGGAAGCGGGTTTCTGGCAGTGGGACCCGCGAAAGCGGGCCCGCAGGACGCACGGCGGCAGTGCGGTCGCATGTTTTTGCGTGGAACGGAGGAAACTGGGCGCGATTGGCCAAAAGCAGGAGAAATTTAGGAGGAAAAAATTAGAGAAAAAAATGAGAAAATTATCAGAAATCGAAAAAAAATGGAGGGAGTGATTTTTTTAGTTTTTTTTAATAGATAAATCGAAAATATGGGGGAATGGTTGCTGAGTGGGGGTAATTTAGGAATTTTTAAAATTAATTTTAAATTGATTAAACGATTTTAATGTGAATTTCACGTCGATAAACGTACATAGTCAATATATATATCGATTTTGGGTATTTCCGTTGTTCTGAACGTAATGACGCTATCAGTTTCGCGACCGGAGGCCGTTTCGTCGAGTCGACGCTAAATTGAGTCAATTTCAGCTCGAAATACGCATCACCGCTTTCGACCGCGCAATTTTCATGTAGACTCGTTCGAATCGAGTGCGAATGGTCTCATTTAATAAATTTCAATGTTTCGAAGCCAATGACATGATCAATTTCATGGACGGAGGTTGTTTGACTTGCGTCAGTGCCTCCTGACCTTGATATGCATGCGATTACCCGAGTCTTGATCGGTTCATCAAGTCGCGGCAAAATTTATATCCGACCAATACATTCGAATATGATGGTGAAATCTGTTCATCTATCAGAGGTCATTTGAGTTGATTTCGGCAACATCCAATACATTTCAACCTCGATTTATGCGTTGTCACATCAAATCACTCGATATTTGCATAGACTCGTCTGAATTGAGCGCGGATAGTCTCATTTGATGAATTTTGATATTTGAAGCTAACAACATGATCAATTTTATGAACGGAGGTCATTTGGACATCGTCGTAGCTTCCCAACTCCGATATGCTCATCGACACTTTGATAGCTCGAGCGCTTAAACAATTACTCGTTAGATTTTTCAATATCTATGTTCTGATCAATTTTGACGTTCTAAATGCAACGACGAAGTCAGTTTGTCGATCAGAGGTCATTTCGATCATTTTCAGGGATGTCCAGTGCATTTTGAGCCTCAATTTAGGCACTGTCACCTCCGAAGTTCGTTGAATTCGATTTGTAGGTTTGATTTGATTTATGACACATATTTGGAGGTGAACAAATGCCCCCCGACATATGTGATTCGTGCATGAAGCGAGTCACGTTTGTTGAAAACTGGTTGACCATTTGGGCTGGCCACAGAGCTTGGATTATTTCAGCTTTGATTGCACTAACTTACAAAACTTTGATAGGATTTGTCATTAGTATGCTGCCTTATTCAGGACATGCTAAATGACGGGATATACTGATTTGCCTTTAGAACCTACTCGAGTGTTCGACTTAAGTTCTAGTGGGTTGGTGGTTTTGTCATTAGACTAACGAACGAGGGCTCTTTCTCTGTGGCCTTTTCTCGCGGCTTGTTGAGTAGGAGAGCGTCAGCAACTCGGCCATATTTGGGCTTGTTGAGTCCGGCCTTTAGAACCCATCCGTGTCCTAGACTTCAGGATATAGAGCTTGTTGTTTCTCCAACTCAGTTGATTGAAGCTTCTAAAATTGGGAGTTCTTGACTTGATTTTCGAATTTGGCAAATCGGGAGATAAAATATTTAGGGTTATCCTTTCATGCATAGAAATAAATTCTTTTGTTTCGCAAGAACATGTAACTTAATAATGATAATTATGATATATTCGGATTTTGACGTAAAGCCGATGTCAACTGAATCAGAATATATTTGAGGATCTCATCTTATGGCATGATGTCAACTCAAATAAACTTAATATAAACTAAAAAATGCCCCCTATCTTGCAGGGGGAATTCTAAAGTATATTTAGGAGAATTTATCAAGATAAAAATATACAAATACATCCATATTTGAATTGATGTACTTTAAAGGAGATTTTAATATACAATATTGATTTCATCTGTATATAAAAATTTAAAATACCCCATGTGTAACAGGGAAATTTTCACGAAAAAATTCTTCATTTGGAGTATGTTTATTTAGGGATCTCAGCATGAAGCACGATGTCAACCTAAATAAATATACTAAAAAATGCCCCTTGTCTTACAGGAGGATTTCTATTGTACCTCGAGAATGTGGTCGTCAAGTATATTACTTTTTCAAGTATCGACCATTAATTGGTGGCATTGATCTTTCACCATTTAGGTCAATAAGTTGGTATGCCCCTCCTTAATACACTTTCTTATTGACAACATACCCTCCCAATTAGGCTCAAATTTGTCACCGAATTTTTGATTTTGAATAATTGGTCTTCTCAGCACCAAGATCAATTCCCTTTTTTTAGAATGTTCGAGGTCGTACTATATGATTGAATGCTTTGGACATCCTTACTTGGTAAACTTTTAAATTTTGCTGAGCTTGGAGCCTAACCTTGTCAAGTCCATCAAGCTCTTCCATTCATAGACAGACATTCTCATCTTGAGTGAGATTGTGTTGAATGGCTACTCAGAGTGAATGTAGTTCAACTTCAAGTGACAAGACTGCTTCAGCTCCAAATACCTTAGCATGAGGAGTGGATTTTGTGGGAGTACAGTTTAGATATCATGCTGTTGTCTATTTGTAAGGGAATTTTACTTCAATATTTTGGCCTCCAAATTCGCTCACCTTTTTGTCGGGACCTCTCGATCTTACTTGTGGTCTAAGTGTCACACCTCGATGTTCACCGTGCAGGACTTGGATTGGTTGACATATTGTCAGGGTTATTGGAGGAGGTCTCCTTGAAGGAGCAACTCTGGCCTCCATGAGGATAGGACCTTCGTATTTTCTTTTCATTAGTCATTTCTTCTTAGCAACTTTGAGGACCTGATGCACTCTTGCATATACAGTTTTGAGTTTCCTCACTAGAGAAGTTGGAACCTGACATTGTCGGGTCTAGAAGGACTGGTTGATTTGACCAGTAGAGTTGTTCTGCTTTACTCATCTTAAGTTGTCAAACATGTTATGGGTTGGAACACTCACTTCTAGTTCACAGCTGGTTATACAATTTCTATTTGAATAATGACTGTTGAGCATATAGTTCACTATTTCTCTTTCCTTGTCTCGGTTTTGATTACTTCCGATGAAGAAGCTTTACATGCTACTTCTTCGAGGCTTTGGCCTTCATATTTATTTTCCTTTTTGATGGATTCCTTTCTCGGTTGGTGTCACGCCAATGTTCACCATGTAGAATTAGACAGTCTTGAGCTCTTTTACGATTGTAGCCTTTGTAGTGGAGCATTTTTGGCTTCTTTGATAATTGACTTTTGATACCTGTTCTTCATAAGATATTTTTTCTTAACACCCTTCAAAACTCTACATGCTTGAGTAAATAGAGTTCATGTTGTTTCTGCTATTGAGCCCAAAAAAAATATCAATTAAAATCACTAGTAGAGCTATTCATTTTCACCTATCTCAAAATTTTCAAATTTATTGTGGGATAAAATACTCTACGGTTGTAAGGTTGGTTGTATGACTTGTGATTGAGACAACTACTAAGCTTAGGTTTAGTGTTTCTTTTCCTTGCCTTATACTCAATTTTTTTTTCTAGAAGAGAGACTTGACATGTTCTCTTGAAAAGGTTCAATTGACAGATTGTCACATTCACATGCAATGATTGAAACTTTCACTTGAGTGATTCTTTTTTTTTATGTACGCCTCAAAATGAATCAATATTTTAAGTACAAAGGCTCTCTTTTGAGAAACCTCGGTAGTAGTAGTGGTCATTGTCCTCCTCTCCATTTACGCAGATTGGTGTGTACAACATGCAGATGCTTCAGGTGGACGATTTTTTGCAGCAGTGATGGCTGGAAAGTCTATGTTATAAAATTGAATAGTAGCTCTAACATCCCATTATTGATTATAGCATTAGCTAGACAGATATTGGCTCCAAGTGACATGATAAATAGTGTTGAAGATCCATCAATATACTGAATAATACAGATTATAAGAATATGATGATTTAAATTTAATTTCATTGATGATTGATTTTAAATATCAATTTTATCATGCTCCTCCAGCTTAAATTCAACTTTGGAGAATCACTCCCTGGCGGTCGCCGAAATCTGTGCTCAAAAAATTAGGCATTGACCTGAAAAAGAGTATTTTAAAGTGTGTCGTGAAATTTTGAAGGTAAATGAGATAGTGATAAGACACTACCTGAGATTTGTCCCTCGTGAGAACTTTAGATGTTCCGGGTTTCTATAAGCGCAATCCCCTATAGTTAATTACCCCTCCCAATAAATGAGAGAGCACTTTCGATTAAGGTTAGTTATTAGATCACTAAATGCGCAACATGTAGTAGCAATATGTAGAGTTTTAGAATTTAGATTATGAAATTTATCATTTTTTAAAATGAATGTTTAAGGAATGATGGCGTGCGATCCCAGATCCCATGGTTTCATCCCGGCGATCTTCACAACCCTGAAGCTATAAGGATTCTTATCAAAACACATGGTTACGTCAGAAATCCTTGTAGACCTGGGGTGGTGTTTGTCTAAGAAGACAATCTTAAGTCTACCTTAGCTGACAGGAGGATATTTGCCCTATCAAGTATACCATATGATTCACAACACAAAGCCATTGGGGAACATCTGATCACGTGATCATTAATATAATGGAGTCGGGTCCAAACCATCCATCGAGGACTCAGTATTAGCTCATCTGTGGAGCCCTGGCCAGCCACGCAAGGACAACCACGTCCTTTCTAGCGTGAGATTGATCATTGAGTGAACATAGCAAAACACTTGATTTGACATTGGCTCCTTTGTGAGCTAAAGTTTTCTTAATTTGTCATCCCCGATAAACAGTTGTAGAAGGTGGATAGATTGAGTTTGATTTAAGCTTTTAGTGATATAATTTCATTTAACCAATTTCAGATTGCTATTTGATTTAATTTGAAAACTTGATTAAATTGAATATATTTAAAAACTTTAGATCATGTATTTCTGTTTATTGCTAATAGAATTAGATCTCGTTATCCGAGAATCATTTTCTCAGATATTTCGATTTGAAACTCTTATTATAGGTTTTAGGTTTTGTTAACTTGGGACGTCTCAAGACTAAATCAGAAATAACTACGATCCTCAGACACTTGAATTTAAACATTCAACGTAGTGTCTGGGTCCATGCGTATATTTAAGAATTTAGCGGTTTTCATTTTAGGTTATGAGATTGATTTGAATTCTTTATTTAATTTGATTTGAAAAGCGATTAATTTGAATATGTTTAAGAGCTTTAAATCACGTAACTATTTAGCTACTAGCAGGAGAATTAGATCTATCACATCACGAATCAATTTTTTAGACATTTCACCGATTTGAAACTCTTATTATAGGTTTTAGATTTTGTTAGGATCGAATCCTAGAGTAAACAGAGTAGCATCATCAGTTTGAATATTCCCATAGTGTCGAGACCCATGCAGGGGTATTTAAGAATTTATGTAGTTTTCATTTATGAGTTATGAGATTGATTTCAGATTACTACTTAATTTGATTTAAAAAAATTAATTAATTTGAATATGTTTAAGCTTTGATCCGCAACTCTCTGTTTAGCTACTATGAAGATTAGATCTACCTAAATCACTGACATGAATCAATTTTTATTTCATTTGAGACTCTTATTATAGGTTTTAGGTTTTGTTGACTCATAGGGTGTCTCAATTGGTGTGAATTGGTTTGGGTCGGGCAAGATAAAGTGACCCAGACCCGGCGGTTTTGGAAATGGGTCAAAACTTCAACGACCGATTCAACCCAACCCGACCGATTGACCCGGCGACCAAATTTCCGGCGCCTAATTCCTCCACTCGAGAAAGGAAAGTCGAACGAAGCCAGTACTTCCTCATTGGCGACATCCGATCTCTGAAGAAAAGAAAATCGGATCTAGAGCGTCGAAGAAAGCTTCGTTGTCGATTAGGTTCTTCCAACTGCGAAAGCTGGATCTCGACGGGTCAAGGAGGAGATGGAGAGAGAAGGAGGAAGAAAACGGCCAAAGAAGGCATCCGCAAGGACGGAGATGAAGCGCAGTCGGGCGAGTAGGAGGAGGCGAAGCAATTAGGCTGACGCCATGGCGATGCCAGAGTGCCGACATCTCCACAAGTCAATTGGGTTGGGTCCAGCACACAAAATTTTCGTCAATTTCTTCAACCCGAACCCACCCAAAATTTTTGGTCAAAACCGGTTTTAGTCGGGGACGTGTCGAGTGGTCAATTTTTGACACCCTGGACCCAATCTAAGACTAAACGGGGAAGCAACCCGCGTAGCATCCTCAGACACTAGAAATTAAGCATTCAACATAGTGTCGGGGACCATGCGGGTATATGATAATTTTAGGTAATTTTATGTTTGAACTACGATATTGATTTTGTATTTATTTAATTCCAATTTAGCACTTGATATTTTACATCAAAATTTGCAGCGAAATCTATGTCCCGGCGCATGTATTTATAATATAATTTTACCTAATTAGTGATTTTGTTGCTTTTAACAATCTTAATTAGAATTAAATTCCCTAATTTTTGATCAAAGAAAGCCTTATAATTTTTGTAGATTTGATTTAGTATCGTCTTTTATCTGCTTGTATGAAGAGTTGTAGATCCGGTGGCGAAGAATACATTATAAATTTATCTAATATCTTATTATATTTTTTAGATTAATATTTAATACATTCCAATTTAGCCCGCGCAGTCTTTTTAGATATTAAAATTTGCACTTGAAATCTCTGTGAGAACGTCAGTGTTTATGGCTCATAATTTACTTTAAGTGATTTCGTTGATTTTGAAAATTATAATTAGAATGAAATTTCTTAATTTTTGTATTGAAGAAAGGCTTCATGATTTTTATAGATTTTAATTTAGTATCGCTTACTTGTCAAAGGGTTCCGTCCATGGTGAAGAAGGCGTTTGAAGATATAGGTTCAAAGGATAATTTAATTTGTTATTTTAAGAAGATTTACTCCCAAAGTAGTCCCATTTTACCATTCTTTTATTCAAATTTGTTTTCCCTCTTTTATTCAAATTTGATTTCCCCTCTTTATTCAAATTTGATTTTCCCATCTTTTTATTCAAATTTGATTTCTCTTTTATTCAATTGATTTCTCTTTTATTCAAATTTGATTTTTCGCATCTTTTATTCAAATTTGATTTCCCCCTCTTTTATTCAAATTTGATTTTCCCATCTTTATTCAAATTTAATCCCCCCCCTTTTTTTTAAAGTCTAGAATTTAGATAAAATTTTAGCCTCTCAGCATTTATCTCAATTTGCATGGTATTTTAAGACTCGATGCATAGCAGTTTTGCTTTTTTGAAGCACCTCGGTAGATCTTGATCCGTCACGACACTGATGTAACGAGGCCTTCAACCACTGATGCGATGAGCATAGGCGGTGTCTTCATGACACCTGATTTCTTCATCTGCACCACCCATAGCATGGCGCCAATCACTTTCGATGCACATGAGAGCGGCGGTGTCACGGAACACTCGATCAAATTTCATCTCGTCCACGATGAAGCGTGAGGCCAGAGCCTGCGTAAAGAAGCGTATATAAATTTTTTTTTCAATTACACCTTTCTTCGCCTCTTCAAGTTTTTTAGCATCTTTTTATCAAATGGTAGACTTACTGATCCCGATGGCGTAGTGAAGCGTGTCTTACGAAAGATTGTAGAAGTCGAGTTTGGGTCAGTTTGAAGGCTGGACGGGCCGTGGGCTGGAGGGAAGAAGCAGATGCAGGCCGTGCAGGAAATGCGGGCCACGGTTTGGGCTTTGAGGGCTGTGGAGTGAACGACGGGTGCGCGTCGGGCCGATTTTGGCCTGGCGGGCCTTGAATCGTGAAAGCGGGCCACTGTTTCACGGGAGAAGGAGCGGGCTGAACGGTGTCGGGTCGGGTCGCAGACGAGCCAACAACAAAACCACGCGGGCCGCACTGTTTTGCGGAACAAAGGAAATGGGCCGGGCCACGAGTTAGAGCGTGGGATGTGGGCGGCGGAGCGGGAAACAGTGCGGGTTCAGGTCCACGCGGGAGTCACGGCAGGCCGCAGTGGACGCGGATGGCAGCTTTGCGGCAGACCCAGTGCAGTGTGCGGAAGACAGCGGAGCGGGTTTGGCTGGCGGCGTGACTCGCTGAAGCGGGTTTCCGGCGGTGGGACGCACGGAAGCAGGCCCGCGGCGGCGGTGCGGTCGCATGTTTTTGCATGGAACGGAGGAAACTGAGAGTGGGATTGGCCAAAACGAGAGAAATTCAGAGAGGAAAGGAGAATTTTTTTCAATGAGGGAGAGGAATTCGGGAGAGAGAAATGTAGGAGAAAAAAATGAGAGGGAAAATGAGAAAACTGTTAGAAATAGAAAAAATGAGGGGTGTGATTTTTTTTTTTTTTGAATTAGATAAACTGAAAATATGGGGGAATGGTTGCTGAGTGGGGGTAATTTAGGAATTTTTAAAATTAATTTTAAATTTATTAAATAATTTTAATGTAGATACGTACATAGTATATATATATATATATATATATATATATATATATATATATATATATATATATATATATATATATGATTTAATTTCATTGTCGCGAGCATGATGCTATCCATTTCAGCGATCGAAGGCGAGTTCTCAGTGACCAATTTCGGCTCGAAATCACGCGTCAGCGCCGATTTTCGTCTGATTCGAATCAAATGTGAGCGGTCATTTGATAAATTTCAACGCGTTTGAAAGTCATGATCAGTTTCGAGCGGAGGTGGTTTGACTGCGTCGGCCTCGACCTCGATATAAATGCGTTGCTGACTCGGCAACGCTGATCGGTTGCTCATCAAGTCGTAATATTTATATCACGATCAATTTCGACATTCGAATGATGGCGTCCATTCATCGATCGTCATTTGAGAGTTGATTTGGCGGCGTCAATAATTTCAACGATTTCAGCGTTCAAATCTCGACATTTCGCATCTTCCAAATTGAGCGGACGGTCATTTAATGGATTTTGATGTTTTGAAGCTAACAACATGATCAATTTTATGAGCGGAGGTCGCTTTGGATATATCGCGGTTCCGGACGCCGATATGCGTCGACATTGATAGCTTCGGCTTAAGCAATTGCTAGATTTTGCAATATGTATTACGGTCAATTTCTGACATTCAAGATATGCGAGAGTCGTTCGTCGTCGAGGTCGTTTTGATCATTTTGACGTCAGTGCATTTTGGCCTCAATTTAAAGACCGCTCCAGGGTCCATTCAATTGTAGGTTTGATTTGATTTATGACACATACGTGGAGGTGAACACATAACTAACATAATACAGAAATTATAACTGAAAATTAGAATTACTAATTAATTCTCCTATTAAGCAACTAATTACCTTTAATAACTGCATGATAGGAAGCTATAAAATAAGAGATATAATATGTCTACATCAACTAGCTACTAGGCGACACTACATCACCTTAGGACCGGAATGGTATGTAATCCTTTGTGACACCTGGGGGATCGATGAGCATGCCTTCGGGCTGATTCGATTTCGCACCTATTCGGGACAATCGATGATTACTTGTGGATCGACACTTCACGCAAGAGTCAAAAGATGAGGCGGAGGTGAAACAGCGATTTGAGTATACAGATTCTGATGAGGAGGATGAAGCTTCAGAATACCCAATACCCCACTGAAACTTCCCTCGTAATCGAGCTTATGGTGAGTTCCGCGTCAAATTAGACATTCCCTTCTTTGATGGTCAGTTACACATCGAGGACTATTTGGACTGGGAACAAACTCTGGAAACTTTTTTTGAGTATATGAAAATTCTGTTGGACAAGCAGATCAAGTATGTGGTCTGCAGATTGAAAGGTGGTGCTGCGGCCTGGTGGTCACAAGTGTTACAAACCAGAAGAAGAGAGGGAAAAGGTGAAGTGAGAAGCTGGTATCGTATGAAACAACTAATGAGGGGACATTTTCTTCCAATAGACTTTAAGCAAATGTTATATGTTCAATATCAGCATTGTTCCTAAGGATCGCGCTCAGTCAGTGCATATACGAAGAAATTTTATTGATTTAGTGTGCACAATAATCTTAGTGAGACCTGCAATCAATTCGTTGCTCGGTATATTGGGGGTCTTAGGGAAGATATTCAAGACAAATAGGAGCTTAACTCGGTTTGGACATTATCCCTGGCTATTAACTTAGCCTGCAAGACAGTGATGCAAATTAATCGTAAGGGCAGTGGTTGTCGGTAGGGTTCCATCGGTCGTATCAACGACTCCAATCGCTTAGCTAATACAACAACTAAGTTGAGCTCCCTTCAGTCATAAACAGTACCAAAACCCACCTTAATAGGAGATTCTAAGGTTTCTGTTAAACCCAAAGCCCCAACCAAAGAGAATCCCTACTCTAAGCCCAACACCTTTAAATGTTTCCGTTCTTTTCAGCCTGGCCACAAGTCCAATGAGTGCCCACTACAACAACAAGTGCAGCTATTAGATGGTGAATTGGGAGAGGAAGAGTTGCCGGAAGACACAAAAACTAGATAAATTGGGATAGAAGAAATATGTGGAGTAGAAGGTGATACACTTGTATGTGTCATAGAGAAACTGTTACTAACACCATGACAGGCTATGTCTTCACAAAGGCATGCAATTTTTTGCACTCGATGTACAATCAATGGGAAGGTGTGCGACTTGCTTATTGATAGTGGATGCACTGAGAATATCATTTCACGTTCTGTGGTGCAAGCTCTTCACCTCAAGACTACTTAAACATCCCCAACCCAGGCATTGATAGTCTCGTTTTGGAGATGGGCAGAGTTATATTTTCTATTGGCAAATATTTTGTGTGTGAAGTGTTATGTGATGTATTGGACATGGACGTTTGTCATCTTATTCTAGGCAGGCCTTGGTAATTTGACATGGGAGCTATTTACGATTGCCGTTCTAATGTGTATTCATTTGAGTGGAAAGAGAAAACTCTTAAATTACTTCTCGCCACGATCCCCAGAAAGCCCAACACAGACAATACTGCCTTATGTGTAGTGACGGGGTCTGTTTTACTAAATTCTGTGAAAGAAACTGTAGAGCTTTTTGCTTTGGTGTTAGCCGAAGCCAATGAGCAGCCACCTACTATTAATCTACCCAAGGAAGTTGAGAAATTTTTACAACAATTTCTAGACATTAGTCCTATTGATCTACCCCACGAGCTGCCAACACTCCGCTCAATTCAGCATCAGATTGATTTCATTTTGAATGCTCACTCCCTAATTGTTGACCTCCATATGTGTGCTATAAGTTAAAGTCAAGCCTACGTCAATTGACGACTTGGAGGTGGCAAATCGGGCTCAAGTACTTCACCAAAATAGTCGAAAGCGACCTCCGATTAATGACACCACCAGCGTTGAGATAATCAAAATTGGCGATATAAATGTTGTTTTAACACAATCAATGGCTTTCAGTCGTGCCATACACGCATATCAATGTCAGGGAAGCCGACGCAGCCAAAGCGACCCCGTTCGCAAAATTTATTGCGTCGTTAGGTTTGAAACATCGAAATCTATCAAATGAGACTATCCGCTCAATTGAGAATGCATGCAAATGTAAATAATAAGTGACGGCACAAATGTTCGACTATACATCGCCAAATCAACTCAAATGACACCGATTGACGAACAGCCATTGTGCGTTGAGCATTGAGGTCGAATATAAATATTCTGCGACTGATCAATGAGAAACCAAGCGCAAGTCATCGCATCATGCACCGTATCGGGAGAGTGCCGAGGATCAAACGACCTCCTTTTGTGAAATCGATCGCTCCATTAGCTTCGAAACGTCAAAATATATCTAGTAAGATTGTTCGCACTCAATTCGGATGAGTCACAATCGAAGCTGGTCAAGCGGCAGCGTATTTTGATTTGAAATTATTGGCGATTTTCGACTTAGATCAAGCCCCGTTGCGAAAGCGATTTATAGATTCGAGAATTTAAATTGATATATATATTGACTATGTGTGTTTACAAGCGCAAAATTCAAATTAAAATCGTTTAAATCAATTTAAAATTTATTAAAAATTCCTAAATTATCCCCCATGTTCAATTATTCCCCCTTATTTTTAGTTTTCTCATCAACTACAAAAAAATTAAAAAAATTAAAAAAAAGAGTGATTCCTCTGCTCTATCATTCCCATGTTTCTACTCTCTGCTGCATTCCTCTCACATTGAAAAAATTCCTTGTTTCTCTAGGTTCCCTCACTTTTCCGCTCCCCGTCCGCCTCCGTTTCGCGCAAAATCACGCGTTCCGCCTCCACTCCGGCTGTCCCGCTTGCCATCCCGCACTCCGCATCCGGCTGTTCCATGTTCTCCCTTCAAACTCTGTCCGTGCCCAAACCGCTCGTCCTGCCTCGGGCCAACGCGCACTCTGCGCCTTCATAGACCTGCCGCTGCTCCCGCGCGGTACGCCGCGTGCGCTGCCGCATGGTGACCCGCACCGACCGCCGCCGCAATGGCCTGTTCACTGCACGACCTGTAAAACCTCCGGGTTGCAGCCCGCTGTACCTCCGATCCCACTCCTATCGCAAACAGCTCGTTTGCCGGCCCATTCCAGCCTTCAAACCCGCTGCTCGCAGCCCGCTCCGCTCCAGCCCAGTCTGCCGGCCTGCTTTCACCGTTCAGGTGGCAGCGACCGTCCAGCTTTCAAACCAGTGCAAAGTGCTGTCCAAGCCAGTAAACGCATCCATCCGGCTTACCTTCAACGCTTCGGTTTACCGCCGTCGGGAACGTCTCAACAGAAGTCTTCTTCGTTTCGGGTTTTTCGCTTTAGCCCAATTTTATTCATGATGGAGCGTCATAATTCTTCTTTCGGTTTATCCGCATGGCATAACCCATCCAATTTTTACGCGATCGAGAGAAGAATATCAAGAGGAATTCTTCTTTCTTCTGGCATTCTTCTTATATTCCGATTCATCCATGTTCATTCTTAGCGCAGAAAATAAATGAGAACATGTGGTCTGAGATATATAATATATATATATATATATATATATATATATATATATATATATATATATATATATATATATATATATATATATATATATATATATATATATATCTTATCATCACTTTCAGGTTTGAAGACCTTGTTGTTTGAAGGTGACGAGATGAAAAAAGCAGGTGTGGTGTGTGAGACACGCTAGCTTAAGAGGCATCACAGTAAAACCAATCTCATTAGATGCTCCCTGGCGAATCTTCTTTGAGAAATTTAAATTTCAGACTTAGAAAAAAAAGGGGAATGAATATATATATTGCATTATATATCTTCTTAGATCGAAGGCCTCGTCGTTGTGCTTAAGAGGGGCTCGATGAGATAAAAATCTGTTCATTGTGTCAAGCACTCCACTCGAGAGGTAATACCTTACCTGCCATGGATGATCAGGAAGGATGCAAATTAAAGGAAAAATCTTTTGACTTAGGAAAAATGTGAAAATGAGTGACCTAAAACTAAGTAAGAAAACTGCTAATTTAAAAAAAGTCAAATATAAAAAGGAGGATTAATATATATTGTCTTTTTTGTCTAAAGGCCTCGTTTAAGAGGGACGAGATAAAAATCAATTGTCGCAGACATCACTCCCTCAGCTCAGAGTGCGTAAATAGCACTGATCGGCTTACATGATGGCTAGAGGAAATTTGTTAAAATTCTAGACTCAAAGAAAAATGAAAAGTAAATGAATCAACTTAAGAATGTCAAACAATGAAACCTAAAGCTAAAATTCAAATTAAAAACTCAAACAACAAAGGGGGAATAGTATACAACAAACACAAAAGTAAAAAAAAAAAAAAGGGGAAAATGAAAGCTCAGAGGATAAATCTTCTTTAAAATAACAAATTAAACTCTTTTGGAATCTAAATCAAAATTATTTGCAGGATCTACAACATTTTGTACACAGTGAGAAGGCGTTATTAAATCAAATCTACAAAATCATAGGGCTTTCTTCAATTAATTAAGGAATTTCATTCTAATTATGATTTTCAAAATCTGAAATTATTATTAATGCATTAATATCATTTTAATGTCTAAATTAGTATATTAATATTAATGAAAATCTAATAAGATATTAGATCAATTTACAATATCTTCTTCGCCACCAGATCTTCAACTCGTCGTATAAAGAGATAAAATGCGATATTAAATCAAAATCTACAAAAAATTATAGGTCTTCCTTCAATCAAAAATTAAAGAATTTTATTCTAATTATGAATTTCAAAACCAATGATTTCATTAATTAGAAAAAATTAGCCAAGCTATAAACACATGTATGAGCATGGAGATTTCAAGTACAAATTTTAATGTTTGAAAAGGTTTATGCAAAGTTGGAATTAAATGAAAATCAATCTCATAACTTCAAATAAAACTACCTAAATTCTTAAATACACCCATGACTGACACTATCTGAATGCTTATATTCAAGTGTTTGAGGATCTTTGCATGGGTTGCATCCGTTTAGTCTTAGAGGTCGGGTTAACCAAAACCTAAAACCATAATAAGAGTTTCAAATTAGTGAAATATTTGAAATTGATTATTCGTGATAGTAGATCTAATCATTGCTTGACTAAAGTTGAGGATTTAAAGCTCTTAAATATATTCAAATTAATCAATTTTTCAACTCAAATCAAATATCAATCACTGAAATTCTATCATTAAAAATTTAAATCAAACTCAATATCCTCCTTTAATTATTTATGGAGTGACAAACTAAGAAAACTCTAGCTCTGACAAATGTCAAATCAAGTGTTCTATTATGTTCACTCAAACCAATCTCGATGGGGCGTGGCCGTGTCCTCACTGCGGTGACTAATAGGCTAGATGAAGCGATTCTGACCGAGTTCTCATCGGGTGGTTTGGCCAAGTTCCATTATATTATGATCACGAGTAGCGTATGCTCCCAATGTCTCGCCCTTTGAGTTGTGAATCATAGGGTATACTTGATAGCAAACAATCTATTAGTAAGGTAGACTTAAGATTTTCTCCTTAAACAAACACCACCCGTCTACATAAAGGATTTCTTGGATTTAACCCATGTGTTCTTGATGAGGATCCTTACATCGAGGTTGTTACTACCTCTCAGTTCGTAGACTAGGGACGCAGGATGATAGTATGAGATCTAGATCGCACGCGCCATCATTCCCAACCATCGGTTTAAGCTGAAATGATAAATTTCATAATCTAAATTCGAAACTCTATCTTCTTCTACTATCATTCATTGGTGATATAACTAGCCTTAATCGAAAGTTCTCTCTCACTTATTGGGAGGGGTAATTAACTATAGGGCTTGCTTTAGGAATGATCTAAAGTCCTCACCAAATGAGGGAAATCTCTGAGTAGTGTCTTATTACTATTCCATCCTTGAAAATTACACACATCATCTCTCTTCAAATTCAATAAATTGTCAAGAGGTCGGTGACGAATTTTTGGAGCCCACAAATTTATGGCGACTCCGCTGGGGACAGGACTCTCTTTCCATTTTTGGTTAGTCATATATGTGCTATAGTAATAAAATTTTTTGAAAATTCAAAAATGATGATTTAAGTGTGTAATAAATTCAATATGAGTTATGTAGAATGAATCATTTAGTAGAGTATATCTTTATTATACCATTATTTTGTTCTGTAGCGCCTCTGCATCTTGAAAGTATGAGGTGAAATAATAATTGCTAATTACTAATCTCAATCTTTCACCTTCGTAGAAAATGGATCTACAAAGCACTCCTTTCACCGTTATTTGGTGGTGAGAACATATCTAGCCAATCATCAACAGGGTGATGTGGGCTACCATTAATTTGGTAGCTTGAATTTCCCACTATCGTGTGACTCAGAAGTACCCACTTATACAGTCGAGGCCATCTTTGGAAGGCCTCAAGTTTGAAGCTCCTACTTGTGTAAAGCAGTTCAACAACGTCAAGGAGTTCTCGATGAGAGAACTTCGTTTTCAAAAGGCTAGGTCAATCAGTTGACAAAAAGAATCATCAGGGAAAAGCGTCTTTAATTCCTCATGTGCAGTTCTGATTGAACCTTTGTACGGAAAGCATGATCATGAAGCTTCCTCATCGGGAAGCAAATTATCCAGAGGAAGAAGGAGAAATCAGGGGGCTCAGCAGATCCCCTTTGAACGACTAGTGAATAAGCGATCTTGCGTGAGTATCCTACAACACAATCAAGTGGGTAAATAACTCTACTAGTGAAGTAATTAGTCTTTCTAGAAGAACCAACCATGTCAAGCTCCACCACCAGGAGGAGGAGACAAAACTGGATATATAAAGTTCTCAAAGTAGCTAAGAACAAAGGCTAATGAAAAGAAGATTTCAAAGGCTATGGTGATGGAAAATCTAAAGCTCCAGAAAGTTACCATCTCTTACGGTAAGCGGCCCGTGAGCCAATTACACTTTGCATGGTGAGCATCGGCGTGACACTTGGACCTTGTTCAAGAATTGGAAGATCCGGAAAGGATAAAGCAAATATGGAGGCCAAGGCCAGTAATAAAACTTTGAAGAATGAAATAGGTGTGACATCGACACATATACTCAATCTACCTCAAAATCAACTCATCAGTGGATACCCAAAAGAAGGATATCATAATGAAAGATGATGATGGTTACACGGAGAATCCTCTGGGATCCCATCATCGATCGGTTCACCCTATAAGAGAAGGTTGGCGTTGATCATGGTCTTTAATAGAAGTACTTGTTCCATTGAAGATCCTAAACATCGATCAAAATTGTGTAGGAAGAAAATAATGAAGAGGATTCTATGAAAGTGGAAGTTGTCTATATGAGGAGATATAGATGAACTCCCCTTCCCATCGGACAGCAAATCGAATCGAACGAATTTGACACTTATGAAGAAGAGTCTTCACAAGAAACAAATAGAGGATGGATCTTGATCTTTCTTTGAAGATGAAGAAGAAGAAGACCAAGAAGAAAGAGATCATGGGTGTCTGAAGGCTATATGGTTGAACAGAAATGATCAATGGTACACTTTATAATCCCGTCGTAAATGCCCGACATATCTCTGCAAATGAACAAAGAAGGACAATCAAGTTCTTCTCCCCTAAAATGAGCAGAACAACAATAAGAAATAGAAGAAGAGGAAGAGCTGTCTTGATTGATATGCCAACTAGAGAACAAAGAGAAATGTCAAATGGAGGTCAAAGATAAGGATTGTACATGGTACCAAAATGAATGATATGATGGTATCAAATGAACATCATGATGGAGATGTTCAGAAGAATATCACATCAAGTGCGGCTTTGTTTATACTAATCACTAATAATATAACTTCTATACCACCATTTGTGGTACCTCATGCTCTACAGTACATGCTGCATGAAGCGAGAACAAAGTTAACCACTACCTCTCCAACCAATTTTAAAATGGATGGCAAATAGCTGCTTTAGAATAATAATCAATGAAAAGATAAAGGTCATAGCCTCAGGCTGAAAAGGTGAGTAAGAATTCATATCATTTGAATATGATCAAGTGTCATGCAGAAGGTTACTTACTTAATTTTCAAAATTTAATACTTTCAATAGGCAAGTAATCAGGTAACAGAGGAAACGATACTACTTTTTGTCAATTCATCAATAGCGACCTCCTTTGAATGGTGTCAAATGATTGATTAAAAATTTGCTAAATTAAAGACTATATTTGTGAAGAGGTTGGTCAAGTACCGAGAAAATCATAATTGCTTGCCTTTGAAATGAGGAAAGATGAGTCAGTGACAAAATTCATAAGTCATTGGCTCAACCTAAGTATGAAGTGCGAGCAACAACTGAAAGAATATAATGTGATCCAATTGCTAATGGGTAATATGGACGATAAAATGACACAATTTCTACATATGGCGTTGATTGCAACATTCCAGGACTTGCTCGATAGGGTGGCTAAATTCAAAAGTTGAATAAGCCTAAGTGAAGTCTGTAAATAAAGAAAGAAAACCTTAGACTCAAGAAGAAACAAAATTCATGCGCTTATACAAATGGAAAAGTGGGTGATATAAATGGATAAAGGAAAGCGATGTATGATGATAAGGGTAAAAGCCATTCTAATCCACATCAAAAATTGGTATTGAGGTAATGACAAACCTCATTTTCCAAGTGGTGGGGGCGTCCAAAACAAGCAACAAGAGATGATGAAGCATCACCTCTTAAAGAAAAGATGAACAAAGAATATTCCTTTAGAAGAGACAATATTTAAATTATTTTGGCAAAGCGGTCAAAGCTCTATTACCGAAATCAAAAGGCTGAAGAAGTCAAAATCCAATCCATTACCGTCCTTATCGAATGATCGGTCATCTATCGAAGTATTATGTCTTCAAGATTGGCTAGAAAGGAATTATGAGGTGAATTTACACTATCAAATGTTCTAGTCAAAAAGAGTCTACAAGGATGATTATCCTCTTCCGTATCATCAACAAAGACAAATAGAAGGAGAAATTAGTTTGAAAAAATGACAAAAAGTAGTCTTTAAAAGATCGTGAAGATCTTTGAAGCACTAAAAGACGTCCCTAGTGTTAAGTGAAAATCACCACTTGAACCTATATTGGACTTAAGAGATGCCTAAACCAAGTATTTGGGCTTCTGTGGCATTCTAATAAGGCTACTTTGACGGCATGAGAAACAATCCTGCGCCTCATAAATCAAAGGCACTAAGAAAGAAGATCAAGAAGAGAACTACAACTCAAAAGATCATTAACAATCTAGAGTATCACCAGACAAGACAATCATTTAGGCTTACTTCATTCATGCCTAAACTTTGCATTGTTGAATGATGAAGAAGATAATGGTGAATCTTGTAGAGATATGAATCATCTCATGTTAGATATTCTTCAACATCAGTTACTCAGAAATGATAAGTAGTGACTTCGACAACCCATCACATTTTTTAGCAAGAAGAGTCTTGAGGAGCTAATGTATTTTGTTTAATGACTCAACAAGATAATAATAGTTGGATGAAGATCTATATTTTCGGAGAAGAGACTTATTGATATCATCATGTATGAGCATATGATGTTGAAAAATGAGTCTAACCCTTTTGAATCTTCGAATAAGAAGAAAATTTGAAGAAATTACCTCTTTAGAAGAATCTGAGCAAGATAAGGTGATTCAAGTTCAGTTGAGAAGTGATAAAGTCTTACCACCTTCATCAAAGAAAAATAAAGACAAAGGCAAACAAATTGAAGTCAAGGATATTATTTCGAAATCTTAGGATAAAGCCTAAATCAAGCGAGAAGATTATAATATTCTATCACAGAAAGATCCACTGGAGTGTATGCGAGGCTCTCTTGATGTCAAAAGATTTGAAACTTTGATACATCTCAAAGATCAGGGTTATGAAGCTTACTTTCTTGAAAAATGCATGGACAAATTATTGCAAACTCAAGATCTAATAATCACATTTTTGAGGAATATCTTATGTTGGGGCATGGATCATTCCTCTTTATGTTACTCAAGATGGCATCGATCGTGAATATTGATTGATCGGTTCTTCTATAAATCTTATGAGTCTAAAGGTATTGAGGATTATCACTTCCATCTTGATAAATTGATGGTTTATGGATTCAATGAAAAGGCGAAAACTATGGGTTCTTTTATTCTTCCGCTCAAGTTGATTTATATCTGAAGCCAAGTTTCATAATGTCGATGATACATCATTTAGAGCTCTCTTGGGCGGTAGTTGCATGAGTATAGCATGGTATCTATGCATCAATGTATGAAGTATGTACGAAAGATGGAGAAGAATTTAGAATTCAACCTACAACCATTCTCCATCAATGAAGCAAAGATCTATGAAGATGTATTTTCATCCTCAAAGAGCCTAAGCTAACAGAGAGCTCTTGAAGAAGTAAGATCTACTTCTCAGAACTAAAAAAGCAATTTCACAAAGTGAAAGAGCGTAATAAAGAGGAAGAAAGAATGTCACCTCCCAAAGCACTGACTCGCAAGACTCAAGTCAAATCCCGCCTCATTTAGTGGGACATAGAGAAGAAGAAGATATTCTGCCAAAACCCAAGAGAAATAGAGTTCAAAATGATTTTGATTCTACTTATGGAAATGAGTTCGATGGTCGCATGAAGGAAGAGGATA